>PPHD01003377.1:0-31765 GCA_002909625.1 Bambusicola thoracicus | reverse complement strand
CCCCTCCCTCCCTCCCTCCCTTTTCTCCCCGTTCAGCGGTCGGAACGCCCGATTGGATTTAATACGTTTCCTCGGGGTCGGGAGAAACTCGCGGCCGCCGGACCCGGTTCGGACGCCCGAAGCGAGGTGAGCGGCACCGAGATGGCCCAGGGGCGGCGGCGGAGGAGCCGTCCCTCCGCCGAGGCGGGGGTAGGCAGGAAGGCGCTCTCGCCCCGTGCCGATATCCTGTTTTCGGCCTGCGCGGCCCCTCGCCCCGCGGCCCTTTGTGCGGCCCCGTCTCGCCGCGCTGCGTGAGCGACGGAGCGACCGCGCCGGGGGGGGGGAGGGCGGGGGCAGCCCGGGGAGACGGAAAGTTCCGAGCTCCGGGGGCACAGAAGTTTCTTTGTTCGCGGGAGGTGTTGGGCTGGAGCCGCTCGGCTCGGTGTTGCGCGTCCTGCCATCGCGAACGATCGCGGCGCGATTAAGTTCTGGCCAAATTAGAAAGTCCCGGAGGAGGTAGCCGCTTTTCTTTAATCGGAAGATCCCGCCGCCCGGGTGCGTTCCGGGGTGCTGGCAGGAGCCGGGCGGCCCCAGGAAGGAGCCCCCGCCCAGCCCCGGGACGGCCGCGCTGCTCTGCCCTTCGCTCTTTGCGTCTCGAGGGCTTCCATCTGAGAGAAGAAAGGCGTGCTGGTTTCTCACCGCTTAGTAGCGTGCCGCCGGGCCCCGGCTTAACGCAGTCCCGCTCGTTTTTTCCCCCTGCTTTCTTATTTTTACGAAGCGTCCCATCCGAAGCTCTTGGAGGGGAAGCTGAATGTGAAGTTCTGGTGCAAGGTTTTTGCTACTGCTGCGCTGCTCCTGTTGCAGGAGCGTACTGGTTGCATGTAGTGAAAGCAGCGTCGCTCACCAGGACTCATTCACATGCCTCAAAGAGAACTTATCGTTCAGTCTCTTCGTGATTGGGAGTGCTTGCATGAGCTGGAAGCCATAGCTCTGCTGGCTTATCTGGATTGTGCTCCTCCCTGACAACCCACAGCCAGTGTGTTTGCCAGCTGGAGTGTTTCTGGTTTGTTATATCCAAGATGTGTTGGTGTTTGTAAGAGTTGGAGAGTCACTTCTGTGCACTACTCTGAAAGTATTACATGCACAGCTCTTTAGCAGCACCTTGTATAGCAGGGAATGAGCAAGGTTATTAATCCAGCTCTGTCGGTCTGATTGAGCACGAGGACAAATGTTAACATTTAACTGACATAAAGAAGCTTCTGGTGCTGATAACGAGTAGATGATTTGGCTTGCAGTTTATGGACTTACCTTTCTAAGCAGCAGAAAGGTTATTCTTAGGTGGCTGGAAGGACTGGACGAAATAAATGACTGTGAACTTCGGTTTCCTTATATGGCTGGTGCTTGGCAGAAAAGCAATGAAGTCTAAATAGAGTAATCCTTTTACAAAGAACGGTCACTTTCCAAGGCAGTGTTTTAGCCCCAGTAATGACTTGAGATTCCATGGGGGGAGAGATATTGTAGCAAAGCTTGACAAATTCAGTTGTAAGCCACTGTGTTCTAATGGAGGCAATTTTGTTTCTTTTTAGACCTTTTGTATTTCTCATGATGCACTTGGTATTTTTCAATGCCATGGGGAAGAATAGATCCTTGTAGTGGAGCTGCAACTTTTTACACTGGCGTTTTGTCACCATGGTAGCTGTGGATTAGGCTCTTTTTAATGATGAAAGTGGAATTCAGTACTGAGTACAGCTAATGGTTATATCATAGAACAGGATTCATGTCATTAACATAGTTTAGAAGTTATGAAGGAGTGTATTCTTCCTTGAGATCAGCCCTCTCAACTAAATTAGGCTGACATTGGTATTTGTGTTATGAAAAAAATGATGCAGGCATGCACGTGGTAGCTTGCGTTGTCTGGAACAGCACGTTCGTAGGTAAGTGTTAATGGCTTGGGGAAACATTCTTTTTACCTGGCTGTTTCTTGCTTATGAGTTGAGTTAAGCTCTTGTAAACATTAGTAATTTTATGTAGGTATGTTTACAGTGAACGAGGTGGAACTTACAGCTTACAGCATGCTATGATATATGATTATCATGATGACCACTGTATGTTTTTTCAATGGTCTTAGTGAAAGTATGAGTGTAGTTTTATTAGTAATAAGACTGACAGTATATAATGTTTGATATAAGTGTGATGTTCTGAAAGTTGGCTGGTGTAGCAGACAGCTGGTGTAAGAAAACCAAGTTATGCTTTGTCCTCCGTGGAGCTGGTTCAGAGATCACAGACCTGAGCGAGGAGGGCTGTGTGTGGAGGATCATCACTAGGGAAGACATGCACATGCGTAACATGCATTAAACTTACCATGTTATAGCAGTAGGTTCTAGAAATAGAAGGGGATGAGAGGATTCTTCAACTCAACTTTCCTGTTGGGGCGTAACCTGTCTGCTTTAAGCTTTTTGTTCTGTTTTTATTCTTCCTGCTTACAAACAAAAAGGAAAACCTTCTAGGGAGAATGTTATGTAAAGATCAAGTGCTTGATATGTCATCTTTCAGAAGGTTCTGCCTGTGGAATAGCCTAAAAGAGGGTCTGACGTTTACAAATCTAACCTCTTCCAAATGAGTAATAATGGGTCAGGCGGACAGGAAAACTGCTCTTATGGATACAAAAATTGTTTCATTTTGTGAGCGTGTATGTGTTGATGCTGACAGACAGTACAGGTTTAAGTCTGAATTATCTGGAAAATGAAGGTTCAGATACGTTGTTATTTTACATTTGTTAGCTTTTAAGTAAAATTGTATCAGACAACACTTTCCGCATCAGAACGAAAACTTTAAATAACATGTTTATCAGTTATTTATTAACTATTTACTATTTTCATTATTTTCTCAAGCTTAAAAAGTGCATTAATTGTGGTAACCTATTAGTTTGCTAGCCTAGAATCTTTGTAACACTTACAAAGTCCTAAACACCATTTATAAGTAAAAGCTACTATTCTACAACTTAGAGAGGTTAAACTGATTTGGGGAGTTTTGTTTCACGTTTTGAATAGATAGGGTGTATCTTTTTTCTATGTCATGGTAATGTGAACAATTCTGTGTTGGCAGACTCTGGCCCAGTTCTAGACAAGAAGTAGAAACTTGGCGGTGTTGGGAGTAGGAGGCTGGTCAGAGCTTCACATGAGTTTCCCACAGTCTTAACTGTGTCTTAACTTCATTCTGGGGAGCAGCTGCTGTGTGCCTATGCAGCTTTGAACTGTGAAGGTGGCATGCAGAACCCACTGTCCGCAAAGCTGGCACGCGGTCTCTGGCTGTGTAAATATCAGTAAAAATGAGTGTTTGTTGTTCTTCAGTAACTGTTAATCATTTGGCAACTTTATTGAGTTGGAGGAGACAGGTGATAGGAAGCGTAACTGGACTTGGTATACTTGGTTTCTTCTTTTTTTTTTATTTTTTTGAGTGATTTTTAGTTAGTGAAAAGATGACTACTAAAATACAACTAACTTCTGATTAAAAATTCATTGTTCATGTGTTGTGAGTATAACCTTGTAAAAACTAATTTTTGAAAGGGAGTATGCTGAGTTGAAAGAGATCTGTAAAACATCTTCTGTCCATATAAGAAGAATGGGAGAGGTGAATATTGCTGTAATGAACTTGCTAGTATTTTTATTATATAGTAATCTTGGGATTATTCTGCTTTTTTGGTGATCTTCATCAGTTACCCGCTCTTAGAGTTTTGGGTTTTTTTTTTCTCTGATACTTACTTTCCAGTACAGGTATTTGGCTTATTACTCTTTGTTTAGTTTTGTTTGTGTTTTCTTTAAAGGTGGTGTAGAAGCATGGTGTTTCGACACTACATTGTACTTTCTGCCTTTAGGAATGTGTAATGATTTTCATAATTGAGAAATAAAGCTAAACAAACCTCTTTGCTTGGTTTCATTAAGGCCAAAATGAATGTATAGTTATGTGAGAAAAAACACTGTGATTATTTTCCTTGGAGTAGTGTAAGTGGACAAATAGATTAGTTTTTTTTGTATCTGGAACTAATTTGTAGATATCTGATACTAATTGTTGCTTGAGGATAATGTGAACCATAGCGGAGGGTTGTTAGAGTTAGGGTACTATGGTTAGGCTGCGGTTGGACTTGATGATCTTTGAGGTCCCTTCCAACCTGAGTAATTCTATGATTCTATCTCTGCTGCTGTGGCTGTCCTGGATGTTGTCACATTGTCAGAAGGTAGCAGTGCTTCTGGAGCTTGAATTTGAACACTGTGAGATTAGGATAGTATGTACTCTCCTCCCCTATATATCCACTTCAACATGTACATAATGGATTGCCTTACTCTTCTATTTTTTGATACGGCCACAAAAACATTGTATAACAACATAACAGCTTCTGTACACAACTTGGTTGATTGAGGAGGAACTACTATTACTGGTGTCTTTCTCAGTTCTTCATCCAGTGACTAGGCACAGTTTAGACCATGAGTGTCCAACCTTTTGCTTGTCTTGGCCACACTGAGTGGAGAGGAATTGTCTTGGGCCACATATAAAATATATGATATAGTTAATGTATGTAAGTAACAAAACTTCAACAAATAAATTTTTATTAAAAAAAAAGAGAACAACAAAAGCATAAAACTAATGGGATGTTTGACCCTGTTTTCATGAAACTAATGTACTGGACTGGTTCGATGGCAGTGGTTGCAGTTCTCAGTGAGCTCTCTAGGTGTTCATCAGAGATTTTTGATGGAAGTGTGCTCCTGCTGTACTTCATCCTTGACGACAGTTGTTCATAAATGTACATACTGCCAAAAAGGGATGATGTGAGTAAGGCAAACTTGCAGATAAGGTATTTATGTTGACTAAAAAGGGAGTTGCAAATATGCAGGGAAAAAAAAAAGATGAATTTTTCATCAGTCTTTAAACCTGCTCTCAGATTCCTTTATCAAAATGGAAAGCACAGCTGTATACTTTTTGCTGTTCACAGAACTGTGTTTAGCCAACGTATCACTATGCATACAATTATTTGCTGTAACTTGAGTTAGTACTGCCCTGTATTCTCCCTCTGCCCTGATTTCAGCTCAGACTGCTGTTTGACTGCTGTGAGCAATGAGTGTGCACCTGGGGCTGGACTGGGCCACTCAGTGGTGCAGAGCTGC
Source organism: Bambusicola thoracicus (assembly GCA_002909625.1). Taxonomy (NCBI): domain Eukaryota; kingdom Metazoa; phylum Chordata; class Aves; order Galliformes; family Phasianidae; genus Bambusicola; species Bambusicola thoracicus. The sequence goes on along the minus strand of PPHD01003377.1, from coordinate 26,627 downwards.
CACCATGATGGTGTGGGGCAGGTGGCAGCTGCAGGATGGAATGTCCTGTGCTGTCCTTCGGACATGCCTAGTCTAGACCTACTGGGTTACTTAAAATAACAAAGACAACTTCTGTCCTTGTGAGAGCAAAGGTATATGAAAGATAGATGATTCAAAAAGGTATAACTTTTGTTTAGTTTCTCAAATTTTAAATATGCAGTTATACATCTTTGCATCACTTTAAAATAAAACAATGAGTTCTCAAGCTCTCTGTAACTCTCCAAATTCTGCAAGCATAAAGCTATATTATATATACAAATTGAAGCAGCTGCCATAAGCAAACCTTTTGTTTCTAATTCTCCTATGTAAATGCATGTTGCAGGAATAACAACTGGAAGAAGTTGTAGGTTGGTGACCTCAGAGTGATCAATTCGGAATTCACTAGGTGTATGAGCAAAACTGAGCATTGTTATAAGCTTATAATGATTTCATAGTGTTGAATTCTCTCTTTGTGTAGTTCGATATGTACATTCCTGCACTTCTTGTCTTGTAGTCCTTGTCATGAGACTTGCAAGGGTGCAATAAACAGAGATAAATAATTCACTACTTAAACCATGCCTGTTTGACTTTTCTGGATTATCACACTTCCAGTGGGAGAGACTGCAACTGTGTGAGCAGAATTTCTGGGAACAGATAGGAGGGGACTACTTGTTTGAAGTGTTGTTATGTTCTCTTGAAGGTAAAATTCTGTTTTTGAAGTAGATGCCTTCCTATAGGCTGATTGCGCTCAGTGTCTATCTCTTGTCTCAGTTGTGTTGGTTGCGAGCTTTAGGAGTAGAGGAAGCTCTGAAGTAGTTTATAAAAGTTTAGAGTACTTGCATGAGAAGTTTCTAGTGCAATTCTAATTTGAAAAGGATTGTATCTTCTGTGAAGTGGCCAGGGACTTTCTCTCTTTGTTCAGATACATTTAGCTATCAATGCTGAATCTAAAATATCTGAAGTTCTATCTGTGTCCCTGGAAAGCTGGGTGTAAAAATGATCTACATCTAAATAATAGTGTCTGAAAAGCAGCACCAGATTCTTGTGAACGTAAGTTGCAGGTTCAGCAAAAATAAGAATGTTTTTGCCATGGATGTAATTTTTAATGTTTAGATGATGGAAAGCATTTTCAGACTCATTTGGAATGTTTCTGGTAGGCTGCTAGGAAATATGACGTTTTGAGAGCTGCTGCTTTTTCTCTGCGCATTACTGCAGTGATTTTGGAATGAATCTTTTTTAGGGAAGAAGTGATAGTTTTGAAAATGATCCCAGTTGTCAGCAGTTTGTCAGCAAAATTAATGTTGGTGGTAACCAACATGGCTTCATCAAAGGCAAGTCATGCCTGACAAACTTGGTGGTCTTTCATGATGGTGTTATAGCATCAGTGGATAAGGGAAGAGCAACTGATACCATCCGTCTGGACTTGTGCAAAGCACAGATACAGGTTGGGCAGTGAATGGCTTCAGAGCAGCCCTGAGAAAAAGGATTTGGGGATGTTGGTTCATGAAAGATTCAACACAAGCTGGCAGTGTGTGCTTGCAGGCCAAAAGGCCAACCATATCCTGAGTTGCATCAAGAGAAGTGTATCCAGCAGGTTGAGGAAGCTGATTCTGACCCTCTTACTCTGCTCTCATGAGACCCCTCCTGGAGTACTGCATCCAGTTCCAGGGTCCCCAGCACAAGAAGGACATGGATTTGTTGGAGTGAGTGCAGAGAAGGGCCACAAAGGTGATCAGAGGGCTGGAGCACCTCCCCTACAAGGGCAGGCTAAGAGAATGGCGGCTCTTCATCCTGGAGAAGAGAAGGCTCTGAGGAGACCTTTTAGCGGCCTTCCAGTACCTGAAGGAGGCCTGCAGGAAAGCTGGGGAGGGATTCTTTAGAAGGGCATGTAGTGAAAAGATGAGGTGAAATGGTTTTAAACTGTAAGAAAACAGATTTAGACTAAATATTAGGAAGAAATTCTTTACTGTGAGGCTGGTGAGACACTGGAACAGTTTGCCCAGAGAACTTTTGGATGCCCCCTCCCTGGAAGAGTTCAAGGCCAGGCAAGATGGAACTTTGAGCCACAGGGATCCCTGCCTATAGCAGAGGGTTGGAACTAGATGTTCTTAAAGGTCCTTTCCAACCCAAATCATTCTATGACTATGATTACTGCAGTTCTTCTGTCTTCATTTACAGGTGGTCCTGAAGATAGGATGGGGATAGATATATGAAACAGAATATCAGAGAACTCTTAAATAATAATACTAATGTATGCTATTATTTCTTTGTCTGTTATGCTTAATAATCTGTATGTGCATATGTGTACTTGTGGTCAAAGTAAAAGAAAAGCTTGCCTAGATAAGTATTTACAAGATCAAGGTGTATATTTTTAATAAAAGTGAAAATTGTGACAGCAAAAAAGTCTAAGGCCTTCCTGACCTGAATGTTCTACAGCTGCTTGTATTCTGTGCTACAGAGTATAATTTATTGAATTCGCTTATTTTCCCTTTCTCCTAATGGGTGAGTGCACCAAAGGACAGAGATGAATGTGCTTACAGCTGTTATCTTACACTTTCAACATGCTGCTTGTACTTCCCTTTGCAGTGGCAAATGACTTGGCGGTAATCTGGAAGGTCAGCTTGGTAGTGAGCTCTTTGTAGGAGAGCATACTCATTTTGGGCTTCTGCTCTCATGATCATTTGTGACGTTAACTCTGAAACCATAGATCTTTTAAATTCTGAGCAGCACTTTTTTTTTTCTTCATAGTTTACCTGTGAGAGAAAATTCCTTAAGTTCACATCTCTGTGATTCATAGTTATTCACGTAGTTATCCAGTGTTTGTACCGTTTAATTCACCTCTACTAAACTTACATAGGATGATTTATTCTAAATAAAGGAAAATATTCCTGATTTTTTTCAGTAGATTTTCTTCTGGGGAAAAATCTACAGACACTGGGAATAGAGTGAAGAATGCTAGATAGTACTTGGAAAATATGTACTATTTGACTTTAAGGTAATTTTTGGTGGTTCAAGTTCGAGTGTTGTTTTTTTAGTTTTCCCGACGGAAAAAATTAACTTAAGGGCTCAGCAGTAAGTGGAAAGAGGAGAAAGATGCTTAAACCTGTGTGTTCCCATCCTGTCTGGGAATGTGGCAGGAAGGGGAAATCAATTAGGCCTCTGAATTTGGCAAGCTGTCTGGCTCTAATTTTGATAGATAAGATCAGAAACACTGACATGGGAGAGAGAAACTGCTGGAGCTTTACTGCTTTTACTATTGTTTAACTACAGTGCATCATTGGCATCTTATTTTTAGATTTTTTTTTTTTTTCTGAAACAGTGTTTTGTGTAGGAGGGAGCTTTCTCTGGATGTTAGAAAATCCTGTTCTTCCAGTGCATCATTCTTAATCTAGACTTCCCTACGTTGGGTCTCTTACCAGAAATTTCATCTAAAAAAATTAAACATAAACATTAGAAATAATAAAAAAGCAAGGTAAAATTAAAATGACCTTTAATAGACTTAGATAAGACAAATTTTACTTTTTCATCTGTATTTACATGAGTGAGCTCCTCATCTATTCAAGCTGCACTTTTGTCTTGCTTCACTGAAGCAAAGCAAAGGTGCTGAGGATTGTGGCATTCCTGTGTGCTTCTCGCAGTGCTGCTGTTACTAGAGAAAGGTGGAGCAGGCAAATGTTTTTTGTGGAGTTTTCCTGTTTGGTACTGCTAAAAAGGAAGGAGAGGCATTGTCAGGATTTCCAATGTCCTGTAGTCTTTCATGACACTGCTGTTACTGAATTGGTTGTACAGTAGCAGTCTGCGACAACTCATGGGAAAGATCATGGCCCCGTCAAGAGAACAAATTAAAACAGGGTTACAGGATGAAAGAGAAGTGAATCTCTACGCACAGTTACTTTTGGATCTCGTTCTTACTTTTCTCTTAGCTCTAGTTTAAAAAAACCTGGTCACAGAGCAGCATACTGCAACCCAGACTTCGAGAAACAGTGCACTCACTTCCATCTGTCCCAGGTGTATTAAGTTCCTGCCTGTTGCTACTGAGTTCAAGTAGGTATTTACTCATTTCAGATTCATAGATAACAAAAGACATTCAATTTGTGTTAAATACTAATACTTTTATATTTCAGCTTCTGAATTTAAAATATCTATAGAGGAATGACCTTAGCATGGGAATGCTATTAATTTTCCCAAAACTTGTATAAACCTGTTTGTAATCACTGAAAGGGCTGCAGGGAGAAGTACCCATTGGATAATTCAAATTATTTGAAATCACAGTTAAGAATTTTCTTGGGATTTCTGTATTGTCTTCTTCAGTTCTTTTCTCCTAGTGTGAGGAAAAAAGGCTTATTATGTCAGCAGCCCGTCAGTACGGCACTGCTCTACTTCTTCAAATATTTCTTTGATGCCACTGAAGTAATTATTTTTCTCCTGCTAAAAAGCACAGGACTTCAGGAAGTTAAGTAGAAGTTTTGAGGCTGTAGATTGCACTGTGATGGGAAGGAAGCATGAATTGTTTAAACTTTCTAACTGGTGAAAAATTTTTCCTCGAATTAAGCTGTATATCAGCTGTGATAATTTGTTTCAGAGAACTTGTCCTTCAATGTAGTTGCCGAAATTCCAAGTAATTCTTTAATTTTCTTTAAATTGTAAACTATTATTCTTCACCATCTAAAGAGACCAAAAAATACATTAGAAACCATTTGAGAATGTATATATATTTTAAATTTTGTTGTAACATTTTCTTATCTAATCTTCAAAATGCCTGATCCGTTAAAATAAAACTAATATTATGGTTTTTGAGCTTTTTAAAATTTAATCATAGTCTGTTAGCATAGAAGAACACAACACTACATAGAGAGAAAAATAACTTCATTTACATGCTTAATTATTGTGTTAGGAGTGAAAAGACTATAAATTGGCAAAACTAAAATGCGTGTACTGAGAGTAAAGCTAAATATGGGACAAGAAAAATAGTGCTTCACCACATGGGAGACTTCTTGACGAATCTTGTATTTAGAACCATGGCTCAGGCAAAGAAGAGTAATTCTTGTATATCAAAATTGTAACCGCTAATTGATATGGATGAGGATTTATGTATGTATGAATGAATATGAAGAAAAAAATAAAGTTCAGGCATTCTTTTATTTGTCCAAGATGATAGCGCTGCTGAGAAGAGTTTTGACCTAGTATATATCACAATTATTGCATAAACGAGAAGGAGAACATACTTTGAATCTGAAAAATACTGATTTTTATTTTTAATTCTTTTTATTGAAATAAACTGGCTACTCCTTACTGAAGCAGTGAAAACAGTGCTTTTTAAATCTTCACTGTAAATACGAACTTGCTGTTTACAGTACAGCATTTCATAAAAACAAATGGAAAGGCAAAAAATAAACTGGCTTGCTGAGATGGGAAGCAAAATAAAGACAGAAATGTTCTTTAAGGCAGAGCATTCTAAAGAAAAGCCAAACTCCATTTGCATATTCTGTTTCTTTAAGCACTACATTTCATTACAGCTCTGCGTAGCATTTCATCTTGCAGAATGCATCTATATTTGTGTTTGTAGTAGTATCTATTTTTTCTGCAATAGAGCAGTCCCTAATGGGGATTGAATACGTGCTTTTGCAAGCACTCCTGTCTTTTAAACTGTGTTCTGTGAATGTGTTTCTGCTTGTATTACTCTCACCACCAGCTGAATTGTGTAAGCTGTTTAGATGTGGTGCAGGAGTTTTCTGTGCAGCTTATCTGTTTTGTTATTAGCTTTAAGGTATTCAGTGTAGTTCTTCCTCCCGTGTTCCCAATCTCTGATTTCTGGTTCTCAGTCTCTTATTTTTTTGAACTCACTATGTTCTTCTGACCTCAGTTTGATTGTCCTAATTTTAGCTAGGAGTTTTGCTGATTGTTTTTGGAGTGGAATGCATATGAAGCAGGACGTTGGATTTCTGTTTTTTAATGTATGGGCTGCACAGTGCTGGAAAAAAGAATTATTAACTGGGAGTCTTCTGATGAGAAGTAGATTTTCTTTGTTCTTTATTTTCCCCCTTTACTGCATTAGTTTGCGTTGAACTGCTATGTGTTGCATGAACTTGTCTGCAGGCAGTTAGATGGAAAGTCTAGTTAACAGATGAGAACTTTTATTTTATACTGAAATACTGCATATTTACAACAGTGCAGCTTGCTTGTTTAAAAACCTTTGCTATCTGCTGCAGATGGCTGAGTAGTGTAAGGAGTGGTTTCCTGGCTACATTGTACATGAAGTGCCAAATATGATGAGAGCAGTTTTGTGCTGGAATATCAAAATATATTAAATCCATTCAGGAAGCAACATATGTCAAATGAATAAAAATATCACACTCATGCAAAACAGAATATGGTAGCTATGCTTTTCTAATCTGTTCCCCTACCCTCACAAATTAAGGGGTTAAGAAGACTTACTGTTTTATGTATTGAGAATAATATTAAATATTAATTGCTGGCTTAGGCTTTTGGTATTTTCTTTACTGTTTGTTTCCCTATACCTTTGCTTTCTCTTTTGATTAACACGTGCTGTACACTGAAATGGAAACTCAGAGGCTATCAGTAGGGGTGTTGCATATGAAAAAGAGTATTTTCTTTTTTGAATATTTAGGCATGTGCACAGCATATAAGACCATTTATTTGATTTGTTATGGCTGCTGACATGCTTTTCTTTACCTTCTGAAGAGAGATGTATGTACTTGCTTGATATTGTAGGTAGAGAAACAGCATTGTTAACATCTTTGGCTGCTTTTTTATTTTCACTTCTGCCTAAACTCTGCAATTTCAGCAAGTTTTCAATATGGGAAGTGAAAACATTCACTAATAGCTCCACATATTGCAGGATTTTATGATAAAGAAGCAAACTCATGGCGGAGGGCATTTTGTTGTATATTACTTCCTTGTTTGCAAAGAGGGTGGTAGTCGCTTTGTTTCAGTTTCTAACTGTAATTTTGTGTGTAGATTTTGCTTCTGCTCTCAAGTAATTTGAAAACTTTAATTCTGTAGCTCTGTTAAACCAACCCAGAGAAACAAAGTGTATACATTTAAAGCAGTTTTGCTTTTACTTTCTGATTTTTTTTTCCTTCTGTCACTAGTCATACAGTTAGATAATTCAATGAGGTTAATTTTTTACCTTGAGGTCCTTGGTGTTGTTCTGTCTTGTGATAGCACCCCGAAGGAGGAAGGAGTTGAGAGGAAGTATTTTCATAGTTCTGGCAGGCATGCATTTATTTCAATCTAGCATTTAATAATGAGATAGCTTCACCTAAAGCTTGTATGTAGCTGAAGCCATAATTATTTCTGTATTCTTTTTGTGTATATGTGTTTTGTAGGCATGCAAGATTAACAGATCTGACTTGGAGTGCAATCTTGGTAATCTCGTCTTCTGGATTGAAAGAGGAAATGGTGGTGTTTCTATTTTGAATTCCCTGTTGTTTCTTGAAGTCTTTACCTTTTCCATGGCAATGATGCTGCCAAGAAAGTGTTCATGTGCTGAGACAAGATGTACAGCCCAAAAAGAATTTCTGCAGTTCTCTGTGTTTAGGTCCACCTCAATTCAGCTCTTGTGTGCTTTCAGATTTGTTCTGCCACTTTACCAGTTTTCCCTGACTGTGATGTATTAGTTTGTCTGGTCTCACCAGCCCTCTTCAGAATAGCTATGAGAGATTCTGTTGACAGCGTAAATAGGAATGAAGAAACTGTATTCTTTCTCCGCTTTCAATGTCTGCAGTGTGGCACCTGTCTTCATATTAACCAACAAATTTTGTGTTTCATAAACAAATATTGGCCCTGTTATGCAAAGGAAGTCCTTTCCTGTTAAAGCACGATACATTCCATTGTTTCTACTCCTCTCCATACTTATCAGTGGCTGCAACTCTGTCCTGTAGATACTGAATTATAGAAAGTAACTGACATTTCCCATCGGGTCTGTGGTTTACTTCTGTCCTTATTGCTGCAACAACTTCAGTTCTCATCACTTACAGTTTTAATAGGTAAGTAAAACTATAGAGTCCACTGATTTATTTATTTTTCCTCTTTGGCGTTCACTCCAGATTTTATACTAACATGTATATGTTATTGGTAGCATTGTAGAGCCAACTTTTCATATTTAGTGTGTCTCTCTCTCCCTAAAAACATCTTAATTGAATAATTATTGTAATGTGTATTTTACCCTTTATAAGATAGTTTACAACTTAAATCTGCTCTGTGATCTTGTTTATAAAAGCATCTTGATTATGCTTTGTTTCATCCTGTCTTGCATTTTCCTTTTGAAAGTATCCCTTCTCCTTAGGCTGTTAGAGACATTGCTTCTGTAGATTTAGAAGCAGAGTAGGAGAGCTCTGTGGAAGTTTTATTTGTTTCTTATTATCATTGTTTGTGCTGGGTGTACATTTCTTCTAACTTGAATTAGAATCTCGTGTGCTCTGCAGAGACACTGGTTTCATCCATACAAGCTGTTAGACTTTACATCTGAACAGCTAAATGTTTCCCAGTAGTTGTTTTATTACAAGGACTTAATGGCATAAATTGTTTCATTTTTTAGAATTGGAGATGGGTTGTATCCTTCTCTAAGTAGTGGATACTATCTGCTACAGAGTGGCAGCTTCTGATGCAGTTGGACAGATGAGAGACACAGTGGCCCAACTGCATATTTCACATCTTGTTTCTTTTTACAAATCTATTTGATATTTTTAAAAAAATTAAAAAAATAAAAAATTACTGATAAAGTACTTCCTGGTATTGGTCACATTTGAATTTAAGAATTTGTTCCTTGTTTGTTTAAATGAGTTTAAGTTTAAAACAAAAAACAAACCAAAACAAAAAAAGCCAATAACCGTAGTTGGACATGTTGGGGGTGATGATCTCTTCTGTGTGGTGTAGTTTTGATTCCTCAAGCCTTTTATAAATGTAAAACGTCGCTTTATATGTTAATAACATTTATAAAAAATAACATTTTGTTACAAAAATATTTACAGCACTTGCTGAGAAGGGTTGTCTTTCACTTCAGACCACATCCTGTAGGTATTTCTTTCAGTTCTGAGCTTCAAATGTACAACTGCTGACATAGTATTATCTAGACCATAACTTTGCTTCTTCTCATGGCCTGTAGTATCTGTATCTGCAGAATTGAGATTTGGAATGTCTAGGTATTCTTTTTTTTTTTCCCCTCCAAACTTCTTCCTCCAGTGTTTTTTGTCATCATTAGTTGATTCCAACCTTGCAAATCCAAGGCAGACTAAATGGTAAAATTTGACCAACAATGATGAATTTTACTACCTGAATGTGCAGTTGTGAGCCATTAACAACTCTTGTAAATGTTTTTGGATGCATCTTTTTAATTAATGCTCAGAGTAAAAACAAAAATAACTATCACCTTTACTTTGAAGGAGTCTAAGTTTAGAAAGTCTGTGTGGAATGCATAGTCCTATGATCTGCTGAATCTTCTCCAACAGGAGACAAGATGCTTCCTCTTTTCTTCCTGTTGCAGGTTCTTTGCTTTTGCAGAGATTTTGTACTGGAGGTGAATGAGTCAATCTAGTTAGAAAGAAATTCCCTCCAATACCTTGCAGAGTCCTTTTCTGCATCAGTTACTGATGGGACCCATGGTATGTTTTACAGAATCACAAAATGGTTGAGGTATGCAGGGACCTCTGGGTCTGTTGGGTCCAACTGCTGCTCAAGCAGAGACATCCAGAATGGGGTGCCCAGGCTCGTGTTCAGGCAGCTTTTGAAGATCTCCTAAGAGGAGACTCCACAGCCTCTCTAGGCAGCCTGTGCCAGTGCTCTGTCACCTGCACAGCACAGAAGTGCTTCCTGGTACTCAGAGGGAACCTTCTGTGTTCCAGTTTGTGCACACAGCTGCTTGTCCCAGTACAAGGCACCACTGTGAAGAGCCTGGCTCCATCTTATTCGCACTCTCCCTTCAGGTAGGTGAGACACTGGTGAGATTCCTTCTTTCAGCCTCTAACAGGAGAGGTGCTCAATTCCTCCATCATCTTGATGTGACCTTCTTTTGGATTATTTCCAGTATGCCCAGGTCTCTCTTGTATGAGGTGGCCCAGAACTGGACACAGCACTCTATATGCATCCTTTCTGGTGCTAAGAGGAGGACAGCAGATCACCTCTTGATCTGCTGGCAGTACTTTGCCTAATGCAGCCAAGAATACAGTTTGCTGCTTTAGCATCAAGGGCACATTACTGACTGTCACTGAACTTGGTGTCTACCAGGACCCTTGGGCACTTTTCTACAGGTCTGCTTTCCAGTCTAATTTGAGGTTAGTCCTCCACATGTGCAAGACTGCACTTCTCCTTGCTGAACTCCATGAAGCTCACATCAGCCTGCCTCTCTAGGCTATTGAGTTACGTCTGGATGGCTGCATGGGCACTCTAGTGAGTCAGCTATCGCCCCTACTTTTGTGTTGTCCATGAATTTAAAGAGGATGTGTTCTACCCCATCATCTACATTGTTAATGAAGATGTTAAACAGGACTGTACTCAGTATAGACCCCTGGGGCATTCTGCTCATTACTGGCCTCCAGAAAACTAGACTACACCACTGATTGATTCTCTCTGGGTCCTTCTTAAGACTAGAAGTGATTTCTCTGTCACCTTCCCAAGGGTTGAGGTGAGGCTGATGGGCCTGTAGTTCCTTGTGTCCTCCTTGTTGTATTGGTTGTGTGAACTCAAGATTAACTGGAAGGCAAGTGTGAGTAGGGAAAACTAGGTCTTAGTCTTTCTGTAGCTGTCTGTAGTTTGGATTAAACTCAGTGTGACATGACTACTTGACTCAATTTTGAGTTCCTGTTGCTGATTTAGGATATTCTTTCACTCAGTCACAGACTCCAATAAAGTGCTTCTCTTTGCTTCTCTAGGGAGATTGGAGTGGCAATGATGTAGAAGTTTTTCTTTCCTTTCTATTGTAAGGAGGAAAAGTATTTTCATATACTCGCAAGTAAAATTCTTTCCATTAGATCTAATGTTAAGTTTACATTTCTTTCCCTTACAGTGTGTTTCTTAAATGAGAAACATTTGACTTAGCTGTGTGAACTACTTTTCATTTATACTAGTATTAGCAAAAAATTACTTCTGCAGGAGAAGCTTTGCTGTTTGTTGCTTACTGGAGTAGTAATGTATCAAATGGATAGTTTTGAAAATATCCCTAAGCAGCTAAAAAACAATTTCTCATGCCAGTAGTTTATTTGTACATCCTAGTCTTTAACCTATGAAATTACAGGTGATAGAAAACCCTGCCAGGGGACATGTTGCTGGACCTGTTGCTCACCAAGGCAGAACTTACTGGAGATGTCAAGATTGGAGAAAGTCTGGGCTGCAGTGATCATGCGTTGGTAGAATATTGTGGGTTTAAAGTAGAATCAAGATCCCAATCCTCAGAAAGGCAAGCTTTTGGCATTTTAAGGCACTGGTGCATGTAATCCCTTGGGAAACTTGGAAGCCAGCATCCCCACATCCTTGTCCTCAGGGCTGCTTTCAAGCAGTTCTCTGCTCAACCTGTGTCTGTGCTTGAGATTGCCCTGACCCAGATGTAGGACCTTGCACTTGGCCTTGTTGAACTTCATGAGGTTGACATGGGCTCTCCTCTTAAGCCTGTCCAGATCCCCCTGGATAACATCTGGTCTCTCTAGCTTGTCAGCTGCACCACTCAGCTTGGTGTTGTGTGTAAACTTGCTGAGGGTGCACTCAATCCCACTGTCCACATCACCTACAAAGATATTAAATAACTGATCCCAGCACCAACTCCCTAGGAATGCCACTCATCACTGGTCTCCACTTGGACACTGAGCTGCTGACCGCAAATCTCTGTGACCATTCATCCAATTCCTTACCCAGTGAGTAGTTCATTCATGAAATCCATTCTTCTCTAATTTGGTGACAGCATGTCTTGCAGATGACATCCTGGGCGGAAATCCATGGAACCTGATGAGATGCATCTGATGGTCTTAGCGACATGGTGGATGATGTTGCTAAGACACCATTTATCTCATTTGAGAAATCAGGGCAGTCAAGTGAGTTTCCCAGTGTCTGAAGAAGGGGCATATAACACCTATTTTTAACAAGGGGAGAAAGGAAGATCTAGAGAACAACAAGGTAGTCAGTCTCATCTCTACTCAGCAAGGTCAGTGAGCAGATTCTTCTGGAAAGTATGCTAGGGCATGTGGAGAACAAAGATGTGGCTGGGGATATCCAGCATGGCTTCACTAAAGGCAAATTCACTAAAGGTGACCTGCAGTGAGGTTACAGCTCTGGCGCATAAAGGAAGAGCAGCTGACCTACCTGATCTTACACAAGTAGCATTTGATGCTGTTCTGCATGACATTCTTGTCTCTAAACTGGAGAGATGTTGATTTGATAGATGGACCACTTAGTAGGTAAGGAATTGGCTGGATGGTCACATTCAAAGAGTTGTGGTCAGTGGCTCAGTGTCCAAGTGGAGACCAGTGGTGAATGGTGTTTCTCAGAGGTTGGTTTTGGAACTAATGCTGTTTAACTTGCTGGTGACATGGACGGTGAGGTTGAATGTCCTTCAGTATGTTTGCACCAAGCTGTGTGGTATTGTCAACACACTGGAGGGAAAAATCCAGAGGATGAAAGCCCTAACAGACTTGAGAAGAGAGTCACATGGGTCCACATGAAGCTGAACAACACAAAGTACATAGTCCTGTACCTGGATTGGGGCAATCCCAGGCATCAGTACAGACTGGACAATGAATGGACTTGGGAGTAGCTGTGAGGATAAGGACTTGAAGGTGTTGGATGATTTAAACATGAATAAAAATTGGACATGAATTCGCAGCGTGTACTTGCCACCCAGAAAGCCAACTGTACCCTGGACTGCATTAAAAGAAGCAGAACCAGCAGGATGAGGAAGGTGATTTTTCTTTTTTTCTTTCTACTCTGCCCTTGTGAGATCCTGCCTGGAGTAGCATGTTTAGCTCTGGGCCCCAGCATATGAAGAACATGCAACTGTTGGATTGCTTCCGGATGAGGCTATGAAGATGATCAGTGTGCTGGAGTGCCTCTCTTACGAAGAAAAGGCTGAGGGAGCTGGGGATTATCAGCCTTGAGAAGAGAGAGGTCCAGAGAGATATTATTGTGGTCTTCCAATTCCTAACAGAGGACTACAGGAAAAATGGAAATGAACTTTTTTTTTTAGGGAGTGTAGTGATAGAATATGGGTAACAGTTTCAAATTAAAAGAGGAGAGGTTTAGATTAGATGATTATAGGAAGCTTATTACTTGAGGATACTGAGGCACTGGCACAGGCTGCCCAGAGAAGCTGTGAATACTTAATCCCTGGAGGTGTTCAGGGCCAGGTTGGATGGGGCCCTAGAAAACGTTTTAGTAGAAGCTGCCCCTGCCCACGGCAAGGGAGTTGAAACTGGGTGGCATTTAAGATCCCTTCCAACTCAAACCATTGTATGAGTCTGTGAAATAACTCCTTCTAGTTTGTTGATAGGTATTTCAGTGTTGTATATCAGAGGAAAATACAGTTAATAGAAAATAATTTATTTCCGAAGGTGCAAGGATGGAAACAAAACTGGTCAGAATGTATCAAATCCTGAAGTAGTTTGACTGCTATATTCTAGCAGATGCTTTTTTTTTTTTTCTTCCAAATGTGTAGTGCAAGGATTAGGCTAAGCATTAACTGGAGATGGTGATTTTTTTCCTTAAGGTAGGTTCCTAATGCTGATCTTTTTCATACTTAACAGGAACTGTTGTGAAGCTATCAAGTTCTCTGATGCCAAAACTTAATCTTGTGAATTACAGATCACGTGGTACAGTCTTTACCCCAATCTCAAGCCAAAATGTACTACAGTTCATCCTAAAAGAAACACATTCATGGGCTATTTAGGAATTGAAAGATCAACAGACTCTTGTTTTTTTTTAAATAAGCATGAAGCAGTTGTGATTATTATCATATTTTCTTCAGGTGTATACTTCATTTGTGGTAGTATATCTCTAGTAACAATTCAGAGCATGGTAAATGGGAAATGGCTTTCAACCTGAGGACATGTGTATCTTCTGTTGAACACTTTGATGTTCATATTCTCCACTCTTGCCCCTCAAATGAATATTTGGTACAGCTATTATTATCTCTGTTCACTTTTTCTAATTTGGAAGTTGTCTTTTCTTTTTTTTTTTTCCACTTTAAAACATGAAATTGAAATTCTTTTTCTCTCTGCTCGCTTCTGACTGCCCCCTACTCTCTCCTGTAGATATTTCTCTCTTTTGGGAAGAATCAGAGGCTCATGAAATACTGAACTTCAGTTTCTGTGTATCTTTTGTTTCTCAGTGTTGGGCAGAAAAGATCCACAAGAGTGAAGTAAATATATATTTTCACATTTATCTTGCGATATATATAAACACAGAGGGGTGTGTGTGTCTTTCTAAAAAGACTGAAGAGAAGAGATTTTAAGATCCCTAACTTTAATATCCAAAATGGAAATCACTCTTTCTGCTAAGATCATTAATTTTCTTATATCAGTCTTGATACTTGGATAGGAGTTGAGTTGTGCTTGCTGAAATTACAGCCACTGGTGAAGCTGAGCTGAGTGCAATAACATACACTGTTTAGGAGGGCTTCCTTCCTTTCCTGTCGTGGAGTCATTCATCTAGAGAAGAAAGTAGGACCCAGTGTCAAATTTCTCTATTTTTAGGTTGTGTAAAAACTAATTTGTTGAGCTACTTGTTGGCAAGTACCTACACTTGCACAGAATCTGCAAGTTGATTCATTCTCCTGTCAATCACTTACTTTTCAGGAAAGTGAATTGCTGTATAACAAAATCATATATTGACATTTTGAAGGATAGTCTAGGATGTTTAAACTCTTCTTACTGATTTTTGGAATGAGTGAAGAATGAATGTGTCAAAATAACTTTTTGTGATCTAAAATAACTAATTTGGCTGTGTGTTTTCTGTAATTGTATCCATCCTCCATTATCTCCATTTAATAAAAAGAGTCTGTTTCAGAATGTATTTAGTTGCTTTCAGAAAGTACTCATGGATAAGATGCTTTGTTCTTTTCTTACCCAAATGTATTAATATTAACTGCTAAGTTATCAACTTTTATGTGCTTTCCTAGTATTTGTGTTCATGAATTCATAAATTCATATTTTTCTCTTTATTTTCCCTTTAGTTTGAACTATACATTCAGGGGACACATGCTTAAGGAAATCTCTAGATGTGTCTTTTCTTTTGTCATGGTAGATGAAGAAGGGGAGAATCATGTAGTAGAAAAGGAATTTTTCTTCTGTTCTTTGTGAAAGCAAAATGCTAGCTTGTATACATCTTCTGATGCAGTAGGACTGACTAACAGACATTTTTAATAGTCTTTCTGAGTCCATAAAACGTGTTTAATGGAGTATTTCTGAGGAATTTTGCTACTTGAAATGGTTATTCTGATCGCTTACTACTATCAGTAAGTGTGTCTATTGCTAAGAGCAGCGTGATGATGTTTTTTGGCTTTGTGTGAATTATGTAGTGAAATGATGCTGGTTATATAATCTTTCTCCAGTAAGTCTATTCAAAAGTAGTAGATGGATTTGGGTTATGAACTTACATTACTACTGATTCAAGCATGGGCTCCAAGATACATTCTTCGAAAATCTGAAGTGCTGAATAACAATGCTATCCCTACCTTTCTCTTTTCCTGCAATACTTGTACAGAACTTCATGAGACTAGTCAGATTCTGATCTTTCATGCCATAGAACTATTGAAAAAAGGACCAGCAGTAACCAGATGACCAGAAATGGACAACAAAAGCATTTTCTTCTTATTTTCTTAATTCACAACTTTTTTTTTAATGGAGCATGACTTTCTGAAGTGTGGTAGGAAAATCAAAGTTGAGTGTTCTCATACTCAGCTTTGCAGCTACAGAAATACTTGTTCTTTATCAGATGTTGTCTAAAAGGGGTGATTTTTGCACCCAGTGGCAAAATCTGTCTAGTCGTGAAGAGTTCTGGTTTATAACTCCTCTGAAATGAGTTTAACTCAAATGTAACGTATGTGCTTTTTTACTAAGTGACCCACTCATCAGAGCCTTGAGTTGGAATCAGTTCTTGGTGTTAATTAGGCAGCTTGTGTTTTAATTAAAGATGAAGGTATGTGATAATGAAAAAGCTAGAAGTAGCTGTAGATACTTAATTTCTAAATTATCATGTTGTGGATAAAAATTAGGGGAAGAAGTGCCAGAACAAGGTATTTTTTTTCTGAAGATTTTAAAAATGCTTTTTCTCTTACTTCTTCTAAACCTTCAGTTTTGGGGACAAGCTCAGCACTGAGTGCTTGTAGTATTTATGTCAGAGTTGTCACCTTCTTTATTAAAGAAAAAAAGAAACTTAACTTAGTAACAAGGAAGTGGTTAATGGTCACAGGAAACACACTGCATTTGTCAGGTTAAACTGATGTCTGTCTCTTGAACTAGTGTAACAAAGCCGTATTTGTCAGTAGGGAGAGAAAAGTAGATGGATGAGAGTTCCAGTCCTTATATAACACCTAGATAATAATCCTTCATGTAATGACCAGTGCAATTGGTCATTGCTTATATGGCCCTACAATTGCTGTGTCCTTGCTGCTTTGGATATAGTAAACATCATAGATTGAAGCACTGTTTCGGCATAGCACAGAATTCAGTACTTGATGGAGGCAGTCACAGTCCTGGACATGTCATCTGGAGGAGCCAGCTTGTTTGTCAGTTCACTTTAAGGATGCCACTTAAATCTGCAGCTGAACTGAAATTTTAACCTTCTGTTCTGGAAGAGGGTGAGACAAAGGAAAGGGAAGTTACTCTACTCTTGTTAGTTACAAACCAAGAAAGCTGTTTCAAATCACGTCATAAAACAACAGTTTCTAAGTGGGATGTGTGTGAAGAGAGTTGCTGGCCAGATACGGACTTCATTTAATACGATTCTTAGGTTAGTATTTTTGGTCATGTAAAAATTTTGGTTGTAGGTGGAAAGGCAGTAGGAAAGTTTCAAAGGAAAGTTCCACCACCATAAGGGAAGACAACTTTTCCTCCCCCATCCAGCTCCCAAGCAAACCAGGGAAGTTGGTATATGATCTTAGAGCCCTGGCATCCGTCAGGGTTTCTTGATTTGCTGGCTGTAAGACCTTGGGAAATCCTACCATCAGCGTCTTGGCAAAGCTGAAACACAAATAATCTGTTAAAAAGTTACAATAGAATGGAAGTTTTAAAGATTGCTAAATCACAGTAGGTATTCTGAAAGTGACAGAAGTTGTTTTAATGACTACTATTGCTGCACATAACCTTAGAAATTTTTGGAATTATTAAACTCCATTTTGTGACTGAACGCTTTATAAAAATACTATAGGATATTAGTCAGAGTCTGTTATCCCACCCCAGAATCTTTTTTTCTTTAGACGAAGATTTCACTTACTTACCTAAATTTATTAGATATTTTTTTGGCATGGAATCTGTTTGCTGTTTTGAAAGCAGATGACAAAACCATCCTCCTGTAATTTATGGTCCTCCTTCTGTATTTTGTCACCTTATTTGAACTGGCCCCAAGAAATGTTGTCAAGATGAGGCAATGGGTGTGTTCTATATACATCTTGGACTTACTTTATTATTCCAGCTTACTAGCCAGGGCTACAAAGTAAAACTGTGTACTCAACATACAGAGTATATGGTAATATTCCACAAATGCTCTCCAGGCAGAAAAAAAGACTTCTCAGAAGAGGTCAAACTGCTTGTAAGCAACCGTCTTGCCAATAGCTGTGGCTGCAGACTTTCAATAAAATCTCACAAGCTAAATGAAAGGCGTCTGGTAGGTTAATTAAAATAATTGCTGCGTTTTAAAGGACTCATCTGTTGCTAGGAGTTGTATTTCCCCATGAGGTCTGTGGGAGTTTTTGTGACAGCGTGGATAGTATAGATTCTCTCTCAGAGAACGTGCTTCAGCTGTGCCAGGAAAGCAAAGCAAAAAGCAACCTTTAAGGAGGAAGCCATCTAGTGTAGGTCCTGCACAAACTGTTTTCAGTTGCATTTTGTTAACTCGATAATTACATAAAAATCCATCCTCACAAATAACAAACAGTTGTTTTGAACTCAAGCGTGCTAGCAATGTGTATGTTTTGGTTTTGTCTGGTATAAAATGAAGATGTGATAATCAGTTCTAGCTTTTTTTGTGTTTTGGCACACTATTTATACTACCTTGAGATTTGACAGAGGATATATGTGAGTAACTGCAGAATGGTTCTTGTATTGATAAGTTACATATTACCACTTCAATGTCTTCTGTGTTCAATTCTGATGTTAAAGCAAAAGTAATGTGTGGATTTGAAATGATTATCTTTTTATAAGTCCATTTTTATCTCATCCTGAAAACACTGTTTACTTATTTTTCACAGTTCTATGTGGTGGATGGTTTGACAAACTCCGTGCTGCATCCTGGTGACTCTGTGATCCAAGTTCAGAAGCTCATTCAGACTCCTGTGCTGTGAATTGGCAGTGGTGGAGTGATTCGGGTAGGTGTCTGTCTAGAAATGTTGAAGGAGATAAACAGAATGAAGAGTTTTGAGTACGCATATTGTTCTAGTTGCTCTACAAGGTGCTACTAGTATCTTCTCTTGCCTTCAGGTGTAAGATGACTAACCTTTGTTTTAAATGCTGAATTTTTTTTTACAGTAGCTGGTAGGGAAGGTGTGTGAGAACTGACAATTGTGGTTGCTTTCTGTCAAGAAGTGTTAGAGGCATTCTCTGCAGTTTAACTGTTTTGTCACGCTTGAATCACAAAATGTGTTTTGTGTATTTGGTATTAATGTGTTCTTATAGCTCTGTATGAGCACTTCTAGCTAGCTGAACTCCACTGCTTCTTGCTATAATTCTGTGTTACTTTTTTTATATAGATTATGTATACAAAGGCAGTGTATTCAGATGGCTCTGAAATAAAACTCAGCAAGAAACACTTCTGCCCTCAGTAAGCTAACTTAAGTGTTCTCATCTTAGCCATGGATTAATATAAATATGTTTTTTGTTTTTCTTTTTTTCCTTTGCAGTTACAAGCATGTACTTCTTTATTTTCTGTACCTGTTTGAATGAAGTTAGTGGTATTTTTCTGGGAAGTTGAAACTTAATTTTTTTTTTTTCATTTAAACTCTTCTGATTCTGTAATTCAACAGCAGATGCAGTTATCTACTTCTAAGGAATTACAGACAACAATCAAACTGATAAGGAGGTTTTTTTAGTAAGTGTATGATTGAAATGTTTCAGAATTTTGATCTTAATATATTGAGAAAGGAACTACTGTATTAGTCCTTACTTGTACCACGGAACAAAACACATTTTTTTCATCATCCTCTCTTAATCGTTTGCTCTGACTCAAGTATACAGGTACAATAACTTGAAGATATTTTTAACTACCCACAGGAAATGCTTGACTTCTGGGAGAGGAAATATTTTCTTAGGAAAAATATTGTTTTAAGGGCTGATCATGGTTCTGAAAGTGATGCCTCCTATTTTATTATGTTGGCCCACAATGTTAGAGGAGGATGTTGGTGGTATGGCAGTAGAGGTTGAACCTTCCCACCAGTATTCCGTTACATGTTGCCATGTGACAGATGGCAGCAGAGGGGAGGTCTGACAAAATGGCATCTGATATGCAAGTATGCGTGGAGCAAAGGTGTGTCATTGACTTCCTCCACGTGGAAAATATGGCACCCTCGTCAACATTTGCTGAATGTTTATGGAGACCAGTCAGTGGATGTGAGCACAGTGAGGTAGTGGGTGGCAGTGGATCACCTCCAGTGGTGCAGGTTTTTACGAGTAAGGCATGCAGGCTCTTGTTCACTGCTGGTGAAAATGCATAGCTAACGGTGGTGACTGTGTTGAAAGGGTGTTTTGTAGCTGAGAAGTTTTTCATAGTATTGTCTTCTTTTATATCTGTTGTAGTTTCCATGGAAATAAGTGGGAGGCAGTACTTCAAGAAAGACCTATATGGAAAAGATGGAAATGATAATGTGTTTGTTGGAAAAATTTTTGAAAATGTGTTTTTGGGACTTATTAAAATAAGACTCATTATGACTTATTTTAATAAAGATCACAAAAAAAGAAAAAAGCAAGAATACTTATTTTGAACAGATTCCATCTTTCTGAGAGGAAAAGTTTAATTATTTCTTTAAAATACCTGATATTCTATGTGAGCATTTCAGAATTATTGTTTCTATACATCTTGGGTTACACAGAATTGTGAAGTGCCATATTTCTCTATTACACATCTGAGATATATTTCTGTGGTTCTCTGGCTAGTGAGAGATACTGTGAAATAATAATCAGAAATGAGATGTGATTTTATCATGTGAATAGGCTAAGACTTCTTCAGTAAGCTTTCACTCTCCTGTTTACTACTAAAGCATCAATAACAAAGCAGGGACTTGAGGCAACATTGCACAACTTCTGTTTGGAGACAGATAATTCCTTTGTCATGATATTCATATTCTTCACATTAGCTTGTCCTAACATGCATGCACAAATAGAATGATGGCAGATGTTTTAGTGTTAAGAACAATTTTGTGTTGAATTGTAATCTTGTTTTCATAAACCTAATTTCATTGCAAATCTTCTTTTGGCATTGAAGCACTTGTTAAGTCTTACCATAATTCAAATTGAATGGTTAATCTGTAGGTTTTTTTTGTTGCTTTGCTTTTGTTTGCTCTTGTCTATCACCGTCTTTGCGCTTAACTGTTGGTTCTTTGGCATACTTGACTAATGAGCCATCACCATTTCCAGGATGAAGGAAATCTCTGTTAACTAGAAGGAGCAGGGCTGGGAGTCAAATGCTGGCTTTGCAGTAGACTTGTAGCTGCAAGCAGGTTTAGAAAAGTTGAACTGTAAAACATATAATGGTGAAGTGTGTACTTCACAAGAAATGTAGCCTCTGTTTAAGATAGAGGCTTCTTGCTGCCAACTGTGTGTGTTCAGCTGCTGCTTCTCAAAGTTTTATTTCTGGAAAAGATGCCTTAATTTGTCGTGCTGCTTAATACAGTTAGTATACCGCTAAAAGCTTAGGTCTATCATGAAGGTAATGATTAACATGTAATTATAGGTGGTGAACTTTAAATGAGTTCTTAATTGTATATAACTGAAATCAATGAAATAAAGTTTAAGAACAAACAGTAAGTGCTAAAATTTATGTTTTGTTGGCTTTTTTTGCAGTGTATTCTACCTAACATATATACTTGACAAGTCACTGAGATCTTCCCTTGTATAGAGTACTGCAGCTTCCTTTACAGTGATGTAGTATTTTGTATTTGGTCTTCTAACTATGCTCCAGTTAAATGTGCAGTTCTTTAAGCTGTGTATTTAGTCAGTTAAGGAAAATCACAATTCATTGTCTTGATATAAGGACTTTCTGAATGAAGGAAACAACATTGGCTAAAGAGAGGCCCTGGTATCCCATCCCTTCAGTATTCTTGTTTTTCCACATGTCCAACAGTTTTTGGACATGTTCCAGGCTTCTTATATAAGCCATGGTTTGCATGGGTACTCCGTGAATCCTGTTGACTTGCTGATTCATTTCTTCCTGTAGCAATAAGCTTTGGCTCAAATTTCTCCCTTCTTGGTTTTATTGACATGTTTCAGCATGAAGCACATCTTCAAACATATCTCAGGTGGCTCAGCTGGGAAGGCTAATCCAGCCAGCACCAGGCATGTTTTGTCTTGACAGTGTGTGTTGGAAGCCTGTGCTTCTGTCAGCCTGGTGTTCCCTGTAATGCAGAAGAGGGATGGACAAGCCATCCTGATAGGTGATGTGATTTTTCAGCTCATGGACATGCAGAACTACAATATTTTAGGCTGTCTTGCTGAATGCTATTTTAGTTCGAGGATTTATAAAGGGTAGCAGTTAGTTTGTCACTTAATATGTGCATGCTGCTAGCAGTCAGTCTACAACCTCATTAGGTTATCAGAGGGTTGGCTTATGTGATAAATTCTTTGGTTGTCACATGGGCCGAGTTAGATATTTGAAGGAAAATCATATTCATCCTTAAACTGACAAATTTGTTTTCAGTTCTGTGCAAAGACTAGGTATTGGGAAATACCTCCCTTGTGTTGCATAAGCACTACTTGGATCTATTTGTCTGCAACTAGCAAATAAAAAACTTATTATACTGCTCTAAGTATGTGTGGTGGTTTCAGAGGAAAAGTATGCAGAGAATGCTTCTGTCTAACTTGTTTAAATAGCTTGGCATATTCTGGCTTCCTTTTCCTCTTTCATCTCCTTTTCCAGCTACATTGTCTGGTATAGATAGAATTAAGTGCTAACTAATTTATGCAAGCAAACTTCCTTTTGACAGTTGTCCTTGAAGCTCTTGGCCTATTCAGCTTGTTGGTCGAGGAATGTCTGTGCCTATTTCTTCAGCTAAGATGCAGATTCTGTCACTCTCAAAGCCCATTGATTGTTTCCTCCTTTATTTGATTTCTCCTGGCTCCCCCATGGATTTTTTTTTTTTCTTTTTAATGCAATTGTATCAGGGAGTGAACATACATTTTCCTGGTAGTGTGAAGACATGATGATGAGGCAGATGTGTTTAGCAAAACACTTCCAATTATATTATAAGCAACTGTGTAGTGTTGTAGTGGACGTGGCATCATTTTTCTGCCAAAGTATTTTCTTTTATATAAATACAAATCATGAAAGTTTACAAATTTTATTTATAAGTGTATATAAAGTATGAGTTTCTTCCAGTACTTTCATGTCTGGAGGGTCATACAACACTGATGTGGACAGCTGCATAGGCTGATGTGTTTTAGAAACAAAAATCCACATCAATATGGGAAACTGAACAGGAGTGGAAAGTGGAGCAGATTAGTTTGCTAGCTAGTCCATATCTAATTCAGGCTGAAGAAGTTATAGAAACTGAAAGCAGAAAGAAGGATTTGCCTTTGATTTCTAGAGAATCAGTATGGGAAGAATATTGTGTGTTTAGAAATACCCACTCAGCAGCAAGTTGTCAGCCTGCATACTTCATTGTCATTAGGTGGGCGATGTCTTGAAGTCCAAACTGTCAGGCCAGTCCAAACTGCCTGCCTGTCAAACACATCCATAAAGATCCTAGCTGTCCAAAGATAGGTTGACTGTCCTCTGGGGGATTATGCACCAAGGCAGTTGGAAGGTTGTGATATATAAATGGACAAAACAGGTATACTGTTTTTCCAGAGGTGCAGCTAGGTAAGGGACCCAAAAGTAGTGGGTTTTCTAATGAAAATATTGGCTTGTTTTAGGCCAAAAAGAGATGATGGATTTTTTTCGGAGGAGAGATTTTGAACAAACACTCTTTATAGAGAAAAGGCCAAGAGAGTTAGTAAAGCATGTGCTCTGTGTGAAAGCTTAAGTACAAAAACAAGCAACTGTTAATACAGATCGATGGCTGATAAGTAAACCTAAGGGCCTTTAAAGAAAGAAGTGATAGGTACTCAGTTTTTTTTTTGTTTTTTTTGTTTTTTTTAAAAAAAAGAAGAAAAGTTTGTGTTAGTTAAGAAGCTAGTACTTGCTCCCCTCTCGGCAGTCTCTGAGACCACAGGCTTAAACATGGTCTTCACCAGACAGCGGGCTTGCTCCAAGAAGACCCTGGCAACCCAGACAGAGGGCCTGCCCGGAAATGTGGCTGTTAAGATCTCTGGCTGTGGGGAGTGCCTGAGCCTGCTTGCTGCTGCTGTGGGAGGGTGGCAGGGATTCCTGCCACCTGTGTGAGGTGTGAGCAGGTGGATGAGCTGCTCAGCATGGTGGTGGAGCTCAAGGAGAAGGTGGAGAGGCTAAGGGCCATCAGGGAGTGCGAGTAGGAGATTGACTGGCGGAGTGACTTGCTGGCGTGCCAAGGGAAAGGTGCCAGGGGGATACCCTCAGAAAAGTGGTGGACCCTCTTCCCTGTCACAGTCAGACAGACCTGACAGATGATGAGGGTTGGAAGAGAGTCCTGACTTGGCATCACGGGCACGCACCTGCCTGCCTACCCCACTCGCCCACGTACCACTAAGCAACAGGTTTGAGATGCTGAAGGAGAGGTGAGGGAGGATCTGCCTAGGAGGAGGCCTAGGGCAAGGCGGTCACCCCCATGCATTGAGACTGCCTCTGTCAGGAAAGACAGGAGGGTAACTGTGGTGGCCAGTTCCCTTCTCAGGGAAACAGAGGGCCCCACTTACAGACCCAAGCCGTAGGGAGGTGTGCTGCCTCCCTAGGGCCCGCATCAGGGACATCACCAAAAAACTCCTGGGTCTGGTTCGCTCCTCTGATTACTATCTGATATTAATAATTCAGATAGGCAGTGATGAAATTGCTCAGAGAAGCCTTTGAGCTATCAAAAAGAATTTTAGGGGTTAGGGTGAATGGTTGAAGGAGTGGGTGCACAAGTGGTATTCTCCTTTCTCCCTTCTGGGATGGTGAGTGATATGGAGCAATCTAGGAAAACATAGGCTTTGAATAAGTGGCTGAAAGGTTGGTGCTGCCGCAGGAACTTTGGGTTCTTTGACCATGGGGCAGTTTGCTTGGTGCCTGGCCTGTTGGCAGCAGACAGGTCTCGCCTGTCTCTGAGGGGAAAGCAGATCCTAGCCCAGGAGCTGGCAGGGCTCCTTGAGAGAGCTTTAAACTAGGTATGAAGGGGGATGGGGATAAAATGATGCTCTCTAGAGTGGAGCAAGTAGTTCAGAAATTTCAGCAAGATTTGATGAGGGAAGTGAGTGGAGGTCAGTGGGAGAGAGAAGGGCTTGAGGATGTTGCCGCTGTAGGAGATGGTGGGGATATGCCTCTGAACTGTTTTGTAGGTAATGTTGCTGACCTCCCCCATCTGAAACCTTCTCTTGTCCCTCTGGGAAGCAGTCGGGGAAAACTTCAGAGTTCTTTCAGAGGTTTGAGGGAGGGCCCCTCTAGAAAGATAGTGTGTCAGAAAGCCCAGCTGAAGTGACTTTACACTAATGCATGCAGCATGGGAAATAAGCAGGAGGAGTTGGAAACTGTGATGTGCTTGGAAAATTATGGTCTGGTTGCTATCATGGAAACGTGCTGGGATGAATCCCATGACTGGAATACTCTGAAAGCTACTGGCCCTTCAGAAGGGATAGACAATGTAAGAAGGAAGGAGGAGTTGTCTTCTGTGTTAGGAGTGGATAGATTGCAAAGAGCTGTTTCTCAGTAACAGCCATGACCAGGTTGAGAACTTATGGGTGAAAATCAGGAATCAGTCCAGTAATGGACAGCTAGTGGTTGTGGTCTGCTACATGCCACCTGATGAGGGGGAGCCTGTTGACGAGGCCTTCTTGCTTCAGCTGCAAGAGGTGTTGTGCTCACGGGCTCTTGTCCTGATGAGGGATTTCAACCACCTGGATATCTGCTGGGATAGTGACATGGTGGGTGGCAGGTGATCCAGAAGATTCCTGGAGTCTGCTGAGGATAACTGGTCCAGGTATCAGATGGACCAACCCAAGGTGAAGCCTTACTAGACATGATGCTCACCAATGTGGAGGAGAGCATTAGAGAGATGAAGATTGGAGGCAGCCTGGGCTGCAGCGGTCATGTCCTGGTGGAGTTTGTGACCTGGAGGAACGCAGACCTGGCAAAAAGTAGAGTCAGGGCCCTGAACTGCAGGAGGGCAAACTTCTGACTGCTTAAGGAACTGCTGGGTGGGATCTCCTGGAAAGTGTCCTTGAGGGCATAGAACAGAACAGATCTGGCAGCTCTCTAGGGACACCATTCTGAGAGCTCAAGTGCTCTCAATCCCCCAGCAGAAGAAACTGAGCGGAGAAGGCAGGCGGCCAGCATTGCTGAGAAAGGACCTGCAGCTTAAACTGAGGGAAAAGAAGGAAATGTACTGGAAGTGGAAGCAGGGTTGTGTAGCCTGGGAAGAATATAGGGAATTGTCTGCATGTGTAGAAATAGGATTAGGAAAGCCAAAGCACAGATGAAGCTGAACTTGGCGAGGAATGTGAAAAATAACAAGAAGAGGTTCCTCAGGTATGTAGGTACAAAGACAGATCAAGGAGAGTGTTCCTGCTCTGATAAATGAGGACAGAGAGCTGGCTTCCTCAGATATGGAAAAAGTTGCGGTGCTCAAGAAGTGCATTGCCTCAGTCTTTACTGGTGCTCAGGCTCCCCATGTCTGCCAGGACTTTGAACCTCTAGGTGTGGGTGAGAGGAGCAGATTCTGTCTGTCCCACTGTAACAGTGGAACAAGTCTGAGACCTCCTCATGAAACTGAAAGTACATAAATCCATGGGGACAGATGATATCCATCCTAGGGTTCTGAAAGAGATGGCTGATGTGTTTGCCAGGCCACTCTCCATCATATTTGAAATATCATGGCTGTCTGGGGAAGTCCCCGGTGACTGGAAAAAGGGAAACGTTACTCCCATTTTTAAGAAGGGGAGAAAAGAAGACCCGGGGAACTACAGGCTGGTGAGTCTCACCTCTGTGCTTGGGAAGATCATAGAGCAGATCCTCCTAGAAGCTTTGTTAAAGCACATACGAGACAAAGAGGTGATTCAAGACAGCCAGCATGGCTTCACGAAGGGCAGATCGTGCCCGACCAATGTGGTGGCCTTCTATGATGGAGTGATGGCATCAGT
>PPHD01003376.1:0-31772 GCA_002909625.1 Bambusicola thoracicus | reverse complement strand
TAATATTAGGGAGAAGTTACTACAAGTTCTTGTTTAAGGACATGAACCACTAAAGGAGAATTTTACAAGCTGTCAGAGGAGCTGGATTACACATTAGTAAGTACCTAACCCTAGGGTTTGCTCAACTTGAAACAGGGTATTCAATTCCTTCTGTCTCTTCTCAGAGGAGACATTTTGCTTGCAGACATTCTGCAGCATACAGTGGCATATCTTTATTTATCCTCCCTGTTCAACTCTGGCAGAGGTAATTGTTCCACTTCTTCCTCTCTATTGCATTAAAAGCATCCAAAATGGAAGCAAAACCCACCATGTCTTGGTTTTGAGTACTTTTGTCTGCTTTTGTTTTATGTGGGTCAGTAAGTTCTCCCTGGATACAGGTAGATCTTGTCCAGTAGCATCCAATGAGGGCTATGTTCCTCTCCATTCAGCACCTGTTTTGTTGTTGAAATTGGCTTTTCCATTTTCCTTTCTCGTGCTGGTGGTGACTCTAACATGGTAGCTTACAATTTCATGGATCTGTAAGGGCCACGGAACAGAAGGAACAAGTGTGTGCAGGTGTGTGCCCCACTGGGTTTCAGTAGCATGCTTACTTGAGAAGGTATTGCTGTCATATCTTTAGTATTTCTAACTTCAGAGCATCTTTTCAGGTAGTGGCTGTATCTCTGCCCTTTGGCCACAGGCCGGGCTTACACGTTATCCTTTCAGATCTGTCTGATGAACATGGTGCAGCCCTTCCTGCAGAGAGGAGCTGGGGAGCCATGCTGAGGGCTGTGTGCTGAGTGCTGCTTGGTCTGCTCAGGGCTGGAGCTTTGTTAACCAAAGCCGAGGAGATCTTGATGGAGCCCGAAGGTCGTCCTGCACAAATTCCTTTTGTTCTGTTTGTCTTGTTTGTGTGCCTACACCCTCGATTTATGTCATGTTTATCTATACTGAATTTCACATGCTGGCTTGATTTCTTCCACAGTGTGCAATTTTAAGTCCTTTGCAGTGGGCTCTTATCCTCCTATCTCAATTTTGCAAGCAGATTCTGTCATTTTGCTAGTCTCCTCCTTCATTTTAGTATCTGTGGAAAATCTTGTGAAACACTTTTCTCTACATTGATTCCAGGTGTCCCCCTTTACAACACCAGACATGTTCTCTCCTTTCAGCTGGCTGTTAATCTGCAGCAGAGCTCTTCTCCTTGTAGGTATTTGGCTTGTAAAACTCTTCTTAAATGTTTGTTAGCAATCAGCATATGCTTTTTTAGTCTTCCATTTTCACACATCTTTGCACTGCAGCGCAGGTTCAGGAGATGCTGGGCTATAGCTGTCTGAGAGATCGGCCTCCAACAAGGTGCTGTTGCTCTTCCTGTATGTCAGTGTGTGTCTGTTCGTCTTCCTTCTGCTGGCTTCTATTTTAGACTTTTATTTTGGTACTTAACCCAGAAATTGTATGGCTCTTGGGATACACATCAGCAATTTGGGCCTTTGTATCAGATTATTCTTTCTTTTATGCTTGCCACTCAAAACTTCTTTGGTAGCTCCTACATCTGCCAGAACTGCTGAAACCTGAGCATTCATACTGGGGTCCTTTTATATTTTCCACCTCAAATTCCTTTTGAGACTGCTCCGACTTCTGTTTTCTGAAACAATCCCTTAATCTTCCTAGCTGCCTCTTCTCCCTCATACATGGGATTGTGCTGACAGCTGGGAGACAGAAAAAAACTCCTTCCTGTCACTACTGTTTACTTCTTAGGCATGATAGCTCACACTGTTGGTTTGTGTCTCTTAGTAATGCTATGTGTGTATGTTTTTAGAGGTATTTTGGTTTTTCTGTTCTTCAGCACTACGATGCTGTGTCTCAAATGATCCCAGGTATAGACTCCATCAGGAGTATTTCTGATAATAGGATCTTGGTTACCTGGAGGAGATAAGGGCTGACACATACTGTGGGGCTGGTGTGTGTCACGCACAGCTCTGGGGCAGCGGTGTGCAGACAGTGTGCATTGGGGTACAGAGAGGAGGGCTGCGTGCCGTGGGGCTGAGGTGTGCTGCTGGTCCCTGGTGCTGCATGCGGGGGCACTCAGGTGCATGCTGGCTTTAAGAACAGATGGGCAGAGGGGCTGATGTGTTCATCCTTGTTTTTCTGGGGTTGTTGGTGGCCGTCCTGTGTCCCTTCTCCAGCTGCTGGACTGTGCCCTTGGAGTGGAGCGGGAGCCAAGTTGGATGTGAGCGGGTGCATGTTGAAGGGAATGGCACTCAGCTGAGTTCTGCTCTTCAGAGCACCGAGCATAACGTGGTATTCCTGTTGGCCATGTAGATGGCATTTCAATATTAGACTATTTTTTTTTTCTAATCTGCTGGTGTTTTTCCTTTCTTGAATTCAAAGCATGACTAGGTTTGGTTCAGATCGTTGTTTATGCGGTTCTTTTCATGCCAGTCAGCACCCAGCGGATGCCATTCTGGACTCAATGCAGCCCATGGAACGCAGTGCGCTTCCCCTTGGGAAGGGGCAGCAGGGATGAACCCTGCAGGAAGGAGGCACAAACTTGTCCCCTCTTCCCAAAGGGAAGGGGTTAACAGGGGAATGGTAGTATGTAGCTTTGTAAATGGTCTGATTTTGAGAGACTGCATGGGGCTGAGGACGTTTGTTTTATTATTACTTCCATTTTTTAACTCTTCCAGTTTAAAAAAAGAAGTAAAAAAGGTGGGAGGGGGTGTCTGCACACGGCTGTGTGCTGCTGCTTGGCTCCTTGCTGGAGGAGGTGGTACTGCCCCAATTGTTTCCTTTAGTGAAGCATTCTCTGTTCGTTGGGGTGTACGTGTGCTTTCCTTGCCTTTGTTCTTGCTATTCACTTGACAGGGACTTAGGCAGATGTTACTAAATATTTTATTTCGGTGGGAATGGGGGATCGGAGTTGCTGTCAGCGTGTGCTATTCACCCCCCACCCCCAATAAGCACAGGTTGCTACAGTGTTGTTCAGTCCTCCCTTCATAGCAGGGATGACATAAATGCTATCTGGTGTTTGAATGGCTGAGTAGAGTGTGAAATGATATTTTGTTGCTGTGTGAGGATGATGTAGTGAAATGGAACACTCAGAACCAAAACAGATGGTGCTAATCTTGAATCTGTCTGCAAGATCTTATAGCATTTAATTAAAATGGTGGTGTAATTCCCATGGCACCTTTAACTACAGTTTAAATTCCTGGACTATGAACTAAGGGCTTTCTTATGCAGATTTCTCCTCCTGTGAGTAGTCCTTAGTATGAGTCTCCAGTGGCTTCAGCGCAGCTACTTACTTGAATGGAGCTCTCTAAGATGCGACTAATAAAATCGGCAAATATATTTGTGACATTTACATTTTCTGTGTTCCAATTCAAAGCATAAATTATAGATTAAAGACACTTGTCAAGTGCAGTTTGACGTAGAAATAAGCAAAAAATTGAGACGAGAAATGGTTTAGATTTCAGCCACCTCAAGAGACTGGGAAATAAATAGGGATTCTAAGATACCCTGAACACCTTAGCATCTTTCTTACAAAAAAGCCTTTTTTTTTTTTGTAGTCCCTCAGGCTGACAGTAACTTGTTTGTAGAAGTGCCATTGGGACAGGTGGTTGGGAAGTATTTTACTGACCTTTTTTTCCTCTTTGGATCAGGGAACTGAGAGAGATGAAAACAACCTGAGCAGTGTCGCACTGAAGGCCTTTGGGGAGGTCGGGGCAGAGCTGAGGGCTGGGCCGTGTCTGGTCCTCTTAGAGGGCCTTCCATGCCTGTTCTGTACATCTTTGTCCTAATTCCTGTACATCCCTCCTGCTTTGGAGGCTCTGGATTGCTGATCTTCCACACTCTGGGGCCTGAATCTGCATTAGGTTTTCCCACCCTTTTGTGCTATATGAAGCAGGAAGAGAAGCCGTGTGGTTCTATAACTTCACCTAAAAGCTCTGCCCAAATGCGAGGTTTTGCAAGCCTTCTGCTGCTCTTGCTGTGTTCTAGTGTGATCTGTCCAAGCTCTGTGATAAAACAGGTGGACTTTAAGTCTTCTGGGAAGTTAATTTAGAATTGGTCTATGGTTTGGAGTATCTACATCTTGTGGGAAAAAGCATTAGATGGCAATGAGCACAAGAAAGAGGTGGCAGAAGATCTGTTTTGTTTGTGTTCCATCTGCAAGGACTGCAGAAGAGGAAAATAGTCACAGTGGCTACACAGCACTAATTAAATCCTCAGGGTTGCTGGGAGCGTGCCAGAATCAAGTTGTGCCGTGTGAAATGTTGCTGGGGAATTGTGATTTTTTAGCAGCCGAAACTCTGCCAATCTGAACGGAGCACTGTGAGATCAGCAGAAGACCCTGCCTGCCTGTTGTTTTGATTTAAGCCTGAGGGGAGGGGAAGGAATCAGAGCTTCGGTTTTATCTCTACTGGGGATTTACAGAGCTGAATGCTGTCTTGGAGTTAAAATGGCTCCAGCCCTCAGCTGCTGCAGATCGTGTGGAGGTGTTGTCTGTATTTAAGGCTACAGAGTAATGGCTGCAAGAGAAGGTGTAAATTTGCTTTCTCTGTCTCTTCTCCCTTGTGTACATAGGGGGTATCAGAGGGTTGAATAATCTTAGCTCTTTTTTTGTTGTTGTTCTATTTGAAGCTGTTTTGCCCTGCAGAGTGCACTGATTAAGACAGTCACCCACAAGGAGGGAAGCCTGTGTTCTCCTGCTTTGCCAAGAGCCACGTGTGGCACTCTCTGGCCATGTTAGTGAGTGAAAGCATTGACACGGGTGTGTTTTCATCATTACCTGTTTCTTGGTTATGTTTCGAATGTGTTCAGCTGCCTGCATGGAATTTTGCGTTTGAATGCTGACACTCTTACCCCAATAGCTGCCCTTGGTTATATCAGAACCAGGTCTCCATCGTCTTGGGAATTCTATTGTTGCAAGCTGAACGTTAAAGATTTGGATGTTGTTGTTAGACAGAGGTCTGATTTCTTTGTTTCCTTATGGGCTTGGCCTGGCACGTGCAGAACAGCCTTCTCACAAACTCTTCATTCTGTGTCCAACTGCTGTTTGCAGATAAGAGTTTCATTTTTAAGTTGGTTGAGTTGAACCCTTTGCAGCACAGCCCACCAAAACATATGTTCCCTTAGAAAGCAAACAGTCTTTTGCATAACACGTGATTTACTAACAATGTTGGTTAATTGTAAGTATTCCTAAGTTCCTTCTTTGTTGTGATTTTTAGTGTTGAGAAAATTGTAACAACTGTAATAAGCTGAAACTGTGCATGTGGGAGAGGATGCAAGAAACACAATAGATTGCATCACCTGGCAAGACTTTTGCTTTATCCTGCATTCATTTCTAAACAGTTGTGAGCAAAAAGCTGCACGTTCACAGTTCTGTGTTCAGACAGAAACCAAGGCTGCTGGTGTCAGTGCCTGCCTTGGGCTGCTTAAAATCTGCAGCAGTGCTGCCCTCCCTGACCTGCTCTGCCGTCCTGTCTTAGCGGTGTAGGCATTTCCCTGGCTACTTAGTGAACCTGGCTTGAGGACTGATCTGAGTGGAGGGAAAAAACTGTTCAATAAATGCTTCTGATTTTTAGTCAGCTCCCCCTGGTTATGAGTGCATGCAGGCAGCAGCACCGCCATAAAGCAGGCAAAGCCAGGCACAGGCTGATGGGAAGGCCAGGCCTGCTTTTGGCAGCGCTGTTCGCCTGTGCTGCCCTAAGGCGATCAGCAGCTTCTGCACACAGTGTAATTCCTGTTCAGTGTGATGAGGGCTGTCCCTAAGGGGACCCCCTGCTGCACTCAGCTGCGCCTTTCCCTCATGCCCCATCTGCACTGCTGACCGTGGATGTTTTTCCATTTGGTATCCAGAGCCATGGGCTGTCTGGCTCGTAACACCCAGCCTCAGATGGAGGGCATACAACTAGGGGCTAATGCTGGTTTAAATAAGTGAATATGAAGAGCCTCAATGAGGGTGAAGGTACCTCAGTGATGTTAGTGTTAATAGAAAGCTGCCTGTAGAGGCACAAGGTATACGCTGCCTGCTGCCATCTTCTCTTGTGTACTACTTCAGTGTTTAGATCTCTTGAATTCAGTTGTAATTAACATGAGGCAAACTGGAAATTCTGAAGGATCACTATTGATGCTCACCTAACACAAATTTAAACAGAAAGACACGTGTTACT
The DNA here is from genome assembly GCA_002909625.1 of Bambusicola thoracicus. Classification (NCBI taxonomy): domain Eukaryota; kingdom Metazoa; phylum Chordata; class Aves; order Galliformes; family Phasianidae; genus Bambusicola; species Bambusicola thoracicus. Next base: position 25,626 of record PPHD01003376.1, on the reverse strand, counting down.
TAGGGCAGTATGGTTAGGTCATGGTTGGACTCGATGATCTTTAAGGTCTTTTCCAACCTGAGTGATTCTATGATATCCAAATAAATGCACCAGACAGGCTTTCCTGCTTTGACCAGGATGTGAGAGGTCTGTGATTATTACCTTGTTGCCTACCTCAGCACCCCCCAAACTTCCCTCCCTTTTCTTGGTACTCACTGCTCATGTGGGCACTCATTGCCAGCCCAGCTCAGCTCGGATCATTGGCCATACCTCTCAGCCTGTAGGATTGCTCCCAACATGTGTTACTCTGATGTTAAATCAGTTGCGGCTCTGGTGGCTTCTGTGCACTTTTCTTTCTAAAGATATTTAATCTCTGGTATGGATGGAGTGTTCTGGGTCCATCCCTCTCAGCTCCCAGAAGCTGTGTATGTAACAATGTGCACACTGCTTCTGCAGCTCATCTCTGGTTATTGCTGCCCTGACCAAGCGTGTGGTGCTATTGGGTAACTTGTTTTTGGCTTTTTGTCATCCTCCTATTGTATGTTCCTGGTTGATGGCAGCATAGAAACACTTAACATGGTTTTTCCTTGGCTTCCCTGTGCTGGCAGTGATCTCTGAGGCTTTGTGATCTGTAATAATATTTGCTATACTGTTTCAGAAACTCCACATGTTCCTTTCCTATGCTGTAGATAGAGATCCATGTAGAACAGATGTAGATGTTTTGGAGAAGCATGTGTAAGTACTTTCTTTTAGAGTATTATGTCATGTGTGAGGTATTCCAGCACTACACTGCATCCTACTGTGGAAAAAATAGATTTTTGCCCTTGCCTTTTCCTTGTCCTCCTGCTCTCCTATTTGCTTTCTTTGTGCTGGTAACATCATGTGTGTGCTGTGCATATCTTCCCATCTGCTCTCCCATTGCTCCACAGCACTTTGAGGACGGGCAATGAAGTAGGTGCATTTCCATATGGGAAATGTAGTGTGGCTTTTGTAGGAGTGCTGGAGGCAGTAGCTCAGACTTCCATGTGCAGAGAGTGAAAGGAGGAGCACTGCGTGATTTGCAGTCATTTTGTGTTCTTTAGGAGTAAATCTTGGCCCCTCTTCTTTGTGTTCAAGAAACGTTTAGATGTTGCACCAAGGGATGTGGATTAGTGGGAAATATTGGTGATAGGTGGATGGTTGGACTGGATGATCTTATAAGTCTTTTCCAACCTTGGTGGTTCTGTGAGTTCTATCTGTATTCTTCATAGGTACTGTCCAGGGAGAGGAGAGGAATGCTTACTGTGTAGATGTAGCTCAGTTTGGGAAACACCCAAGTCCTGCAGGCAGTGCTTCCACTGCTGTGCCTTTCCTCTTCTGCCTGGCAGCAATGTGTCTTGTTGGAGGAGCAGTGGCAGGCTTGGAGCTCCTGCAGCTTGCTGTGTAGGCCAGCTGGCTTTTCCTGTAGGACCACTTGAGAGCTGAGCATACCGGCTATTTCTGAGCAGCAGAGTGAAGGGTGTGAATGCTTTCAATGAAGCAGTAAAGGTAATAACAGCAGTGAGAATGTGGTAACATGGTTAAGAACTAGAATACAAGCCCACTGTGAACTTGGAGTGTGTATGTACTGCTCTTCTCCTTGGTAACATGCTCGTGCTCAGTTGGCTATGGGGGAGGTGAGAGTCCTGCTTGTGCCTTGGACAGGCTTTCTGCCTGTGGTCTTGGGGGCAGGCTGGGAGGAGCAGGCAGGGGGAGCTAGGCTGGGCGGGGGGGGAGGGGTGAGGAGTGCAATGGGCAGGGCAGGAGGCAGACGAACAGGTAGCACCTGATGATTTCAGGAACAAGATATATGACAGCTTAGAGTCTCTGCTATTAAAAGCAAAAAAAGGGGGGAAAAAAAAAAGAGGACTGTAGCTCTGCTACCCTGGTTCCAGGTACCAGCTCTTTCATGGTTTGAGTACTTCGGCTGCTTTCTCTCTGGCAGCTGTTTATTCACTTTGCTGTGCAGTGAAATACCTACATTCCTTCAGATGTTTGCCCTCTGCAGAACAACTTCTTCCCCAGAAGCCTGGGCAGCCATCTTCCTGTTCCTCTTTTGTGGTTAATACAATGTTGTTGGGTAGAGAAACAGTAAATGGCAACTGTTCTTGCTTCACATCTGGTCACCTAAGCAAAATAAAAGGTATACGTATTACAATTCCAACATCACTGAATAAAACTGAATTCTTTGCTATTCCCTGTATGTCCGTTCTTTTCTCACATCTCATAGTGCTTTCTGCTTATGGCTTTGATGCTTCCAGCTTCTGGGCTGACGCTGGAATCACTTCACCTCCCTGTCCTGGGCTTTTATTTTGTTTCTAGCCTGTTGGACTGCAGTAAGTTGCCAGTAGGGTTAGAAACTGTGGAAATAAGTCTGTTATGGTAGAAACTTAAATGCAGGGATAAGCCAGGTTTCTATTCAGTACTGTTTCTAAAATCGTTTTGCTTTTTTTCTTGGCAGAGAAAGTGGAAAATAGGAGTTTTTAGCTTTGGCTGCTTAGAGCTAAATTCTAGGAATTAACAACAAAAATGAAACAATATTATAAATTCAACCGAGTTCTGAAATGAGGTGATTTAATGGCTTTCTTTTTCTCCTTTCCCTAGGCTGAACTCACAGGCATCAAATGGCGTAGGTACAATTTTGAAGGTCATGGGGACTGTGGCCCTATCATCTCAGCCCCAGCGCAGGATGATCCAATTCTGCTCAGCTTCATCCGCTGCTTGCAGGCCAACTTGCTCTGTGTGTGGCGCCGAGACGTCAAACCGGATTGTAAGGAACTGTGGATATTCTGGTGGGGGGACGAACCAAACCTGGTAGATGTGATACATCGTGAGCTGCACAGTAAGTTGGTCTCTGTTTCTTGATTTTTTTGTTTGTACATCTAGTGGTGAAAAAGGAATTCCGTTGTTAAAGGCTTTAACTTGCTACCATTTTGTCACAACTTGTGTTTTGAGACCTAAAGAAAAAAAAACAACAATGGGTACATTTGACTTTTCCAGTGCAACTGATCTGCAGATGGAGTGCAAAATAGCACTTGAACTTAGGGGAATAATAGAACAATACCTAACATCATTATGTGACTTCCTGAAATCTCAGGTATGCATAAAATTAGAAGTATTCTATGAACAGGAATTTAATGACAACAACATAATTTTGATATAGGGTAATAGTCGATAGAGTGAAACACCTCTCCTGCAGAGTTAGGCAGACTCCATGTTCACCACAGGTACATCAGTGGGGTTCTGCAAGGCCCAACTTGATACAGACCGTGCTACAAGAGTTGAGCATAAATGGAGGCAAGCTGCAGTAATTGTGTGTAGTAAACGGAAGAGGAAGGCAGGATAAGTGACAATTATAAGTTTATGTGACTGTAAGTTTTATTCTTGATTGTCCTTATTGACTCCAGAATGTCTAGCCATAAAATGATTGTACAAAATTAACTTCACCTGATGTAATGCAGTGTGGCTTTGACTCTACTCACTCGATCCATCCATCTCTATCTTTTCATTAACGTACTGTTGCTGTGGGTAGACATAGGTTGCCTGAAAACTCTTAACTTTGTTTGTGGAGTCCAGTAAAATACGTTTTCACTTTCCCTTGTCTGAGATGAAAACGAGGAAAGTTGAGTGACCCTGGAGTAATAATAGTGGTAAAACAGTAAGTTCAAGGGTCATTTCCGTGAGTTATGCAATAAGCTTTCATCGTTGTAGCCTATAATACTGTCTGGCTGTCTGGTGACAAACCTTGTATGCCAGTTCAAATATATACTGTATCGTGTTTGTCAGGTGTTCTTCGGTTGACTGTTATTTGCCCACCTCTGCCCCACGCTGCTTTGGTTCTGGGTTAGGTAGTATGTTCGTATCCTTTTATATGCACCTATCTTTGGACAGTTACAGACTTCATATTTTCATGAATACCAGGTTGTTTTTTCAGTAGTACAGCCTGTGAGATCAGGTATGAAACGCTTTCTAAGTATCTTTCTTAAGCATGTTTCATGCAGGTAGCCATGTGATCATGTATAATTAAAGAGGTGGCTCTGCAGTGCTGCACTAAGCCATTTCACTGATGTGAATTTTTTATGAGGCTCCTGTTTTGAATGAATGCATAGATAATATTTCTGTGCACCCAGCAAAGCTTTAATAATATATTTTTCTCTTTGTGAATTATAATTTACTTAATATTTCAAATGCAGTATATGGGACTTAAGTGCCTTTTTATCAGAGGGGAGTTTGGCCATAGCTTCCATTTCTGTTGTAAAATGATATTGCTTGTTTATATCTAACATTTTGGTTACAACAGTGTAATGCTGCATCCAGTGATAAGTGTGGTGAAACATTGAGGTGGATCAAGACCTGAACCTGCTGGAGCAGGAGGAGATGGAGTATAGCAAGTAGTGTCACTTTGATGTGTTTTAGCCTGGTCCAAAATATATGAAGCATCCAGGTCAGAGCCTTCAGTGCAATAGCTTCCAAGTGGAATTAAATCTGCAACTTGGCTGCAGGAGCACTGTTCAGTAAGTGTTAACAGCAGTCGTGGCACATAGATGAGAGAGCTTGGGGTATTTCATGAACACTGCAGCTAGCTGTATGGAAAGGTACGTCTGCCCTTGCACAATAGCACTGTCATTGATATTTATTTGTAATGTTCTCACAAATTAAAGTGAGGTAATGTCTCAGAGATAATGTGAAAAGGTGCAAAGTTAAGTTTAGAGATGGAGAAAGGAACGTTAATCATAGCACATTTAGGGGAAAGGAAAATACATTATAATTGGAAAAAAAGAAGAGTTATGCTCCCACTAACTGTTGTGACCCCAAAGAATCTGGGAAGTAATTGTCTTTGTGCTCCTTCCCACTGTAGGCTTTGGAATTCTTAATAATGTGTGTAAGTCATACAATCGCTTTACTTCGTATTTATTGAAACTCTTGTACCCACTTACCGGGTAATAGTTCAAAGTGATGTACATTGTAAGAAATGTTATCAGTAGTGCTACTGATAGGGCTGTCTTGCTTCAGTGGGTCTTTATTGTTCAAACATCTGTATTGACAAATTATTGAACATCAGATCCTGCCAGAATGAGACGTTTATGTACATTGATTCCCTGAAATATGACAAAGGACACGATTTAATGTTTCCTGTGGCAGCAAGGCATAAGAAACAAGGTTATTTTGGCTTCTACTGTGTAAGCAGACAACGGTACTGAAGTACCTAAAAGCTAAAATTACTTAGCTTGAAAATATAGTTTAGTTTCCTCAGCTCTTAAAAATAAAATGGACTTTTGCATATGGGCAAGCAAGCAGAAAATAAGTTGCTGAAGCACACTGATTTACTTGTCTGTCAGTTAAGTCATGATAACAAACCACGTGTTTTACTATAGCCTATAGATAAAGTAACCAGTGGTAGCTTCACGGGTTGGGTTATCACTGTGGTCAGTAACTTGGTAGTTCAGTGAGCAGAGCTTTGTTTTGATTGTCCTCAGACATTTAGGAGCCAGAAATGTGGAACTGCAAATGCAATTGGAAGAGTATACTCTACCTGAAACATTTCAGCATTACAAATCCTGCCTTTATTATGTATGATCTCTAGGATACAGTGGCTGTTAATAAGATTGTGAATTCTTGCTGAGTATGAAGTTGCTCACAGTTCTGGATTTGTTCTTTTTTTGCCTAGGGATCATGTTTTGAAAGTGAATTTTTTGTAAGATGAATAAAAATACAGCAGCAATTTGAATTCTGTATTTATTCATTTAGGTCTAAATCAGAATTGGCTATCTGGAAAAGGCACTCACATGCTTAAGTATAATATCATATTGCATTTAGTGCTTAAGTGAGTTGCCTAGACCAAGATTTTTCTGTCAGAGACACGTTTTAGTTTTGCATCTGAGCCATGTGGGTTGCCTTATCTTTGTGGCATTCAAGACAGATAACTTTGGTAACAGCCTGCTTTTAACAAAAAGAGATGAGGTAAACATAGGGAAGACAACCTTAGAAGTTATGAACAGGAACTACTGCGAGCAATTGTTTATGCAGCAGCTTTCCAAAACTGTGTAGGTAATTAAATACTGTCCTGGGAAATTATCTAAAAGCAATGATTAGTAGAACAGCTACGGATGAGCGAGGCGGCTGGATTGGCGGCACAGCTGAGAACCAGGTAGTTTTCGTGGGTGTGCCTTGCACATACTGCTGCGCTTCTTATTCCTGCCAGCATCAGCTGCTGTGTTCTATGTTGCTTATTGGGTTTAACGTTTGAAGAAAGAAGATGGGAAGTCTTTATTTTGTCCCACGTGAAAGAAGCTAATGGGTACGGGGCCTGGTGGAGGGAAATACGAGGTGATCTCAAGTCTGAAAAAGCTGGAGATGCTCTAACTGAAACGTTGCTTTCCCAAGGACAAATGCCATTAATGATATTAGTGTCTGCAGAGGCTTGGCAGGTGTTAGAGCTGCTGTTCCTTTTCACATAAATGTTTTTTGTAAATTCTATGGAAGAAATAGAATGGAGAAGAAGGTAATGTCTTACTTTTGGCAGATTTGGGTTTTTTTTTGGCAGCAAAGGTGTAGATTTGCAGGTCTCTCTTCTCTTGCTTACGTGACCAAATACCTTCTGGAGCACCACAGAGAATTAATACTTGACTTCTGTTGATTTATTTTTTGTTAACATTGCACTTGCATTGTAAGCAGGTGATAAGTATTTCTTTGCTTGCTTGCTTTATGCTGAGAGCACTTATGTGTGATATTTTGAACTCTTTTTGTCTGACAGTTCAGTCAATACATTCATCGTGTGCCCTTTGAGTTTATGGATACACTCAGCTTTGTCTGTTCCATCTGTGGCACAGAATGCTTGAGCTGTGAGGGATCAGGCAGAGATTAGGATGTGCTTCACTACTGAGAGTACAGTTCTGGTGGCTGTAAACATGACCCCTGGGGATGGACTCCGGAATTCTGTTGGAATGTTAGACAGCATCATGAACATGAATAGTGAGGCTTTTTGGCATTTGGTCAGGTGCAGTTTCCTTTAAAGAACTTTCTAGTTATTAGGCTGGTTGCCTAAAATGTTGATTCCTGCAGGTGTTTGGGATTGCCATTGCTTGTTCTTCTGGGACAGGCTGTAGTGGCGATGCTAAGTGAGGGCCTGAAGCAGTGATTGAGCACCTGATGGAAAGGCAGGACCAACCCAGGAGAGGTCAGGTGCACGTATCTGAGTGACTGGAAGGGGTGGAACCAGGATCCACCCCTTCCCAGACCTCATTTAATGCAGTAGAGGCAAGGGTATCTTGTTGGAGATCCCTGTGTACTTGAGGCCTTCCAAAGGTAAGCAGCTCTTTTCCTTCATTTTTGCATCTCTGGCTGCTGCATTTGGGCTTGTTCTCATTTGCTGTAACCGAAGAATTTGCCATCCTAGTATTGTCATGGTTATAGTGTTACACAGACAAAGCAGTTGGAGGAACTAGGTGCACTGGGAGGAGCCTTTGGGTAGTTCCTGTAGGCGCAGTAGTGAGCTGGGCTATCAGTGCTGCTGTACTCGCCTTCAAAACAGGCACTCAATCATATGAAGCCCATTCAGAGAAAATGAATACAACATTAGCATTTTGCTGTCATGGTAGTATTTCTGTAATAGTAACTTTTTGAAGTTCTGGCGGAGTTGTAGTGCACTCTTGGCTTGCTCTCATTTACACCTTACTCAGACATCTTATTCCTGTTAGCAATCTTTGCTCTGCTGGGCTGCCAGCTGTAATCCTGTGTGTTGATCAGTGCTGAGACCAAAACCACCAGTTGTAGGAGGGCACTTTGTGAGGCATTCATTTCCAGGTTTTGAAGTTGATTTTATCAGCAAGCATGTACAGGCTAAAGATTTACCTAATTTAGAGGACTTGAGTAGATGATGTTTTCCAGTATTTGCTAGGGATTTAAAAAAAAAAAGAAGGAAACTTTAATTTTGTATTTTTGCTTCTGCAAAAGGAGAAGAGGATACAGAAGCAGTAACGTGTCTCCTTTACTTTCTGCCTCAATCTGGTATCGTACAGTTGGAGTTCTTTCAAGGTGCTGTGATTTACTGCAGTTGTAAGGAACTGGGAGGACTCTTCAGGGAGATGTGAAATATGTTCTTCGCTGCTGTGCAGTGATAAATGTTAATTATTAAATAAGATGTTCCTGTCTGTCTGTACATATGAAGTAATGGATAAAACGAAGAGTAAGCACTGCTTCCTGTGAAATGGGTATACAAATTAATAATGCTGCTTTTAATGAAAGTGCTCTTCAATCTTCCAGTGTTTTATTAGCTTACAATAACTGAAAGTGGGAAAGAAGAGTGTCGGCTGCTGGAATTGCATTATGGCTGGCTTTGATACTTTTCCTGAAGGTACCAAGAGGTTATCTCCTCGTTTCCTGCTTTGGTGGGCTTAGCTGAATAACATACATGCATGAAATACATATTACAGTGCCTTGCTTTCTCTACGCTAGAATACATAAACCTCATAACTATTGTCACACGGAGTATTATTTGGAGTGAGAACAGCTAATAAGTGGAAAAGCAGTTTACTAAGACAGAATAAAAGGAATCTCATAGGAGCTGGCTTGGAAATATTTTTGAAGGCTTTCAATTTGAAAAGCAGTTATGAATATCAAGCAGCTGAGTACCACTTATTAATAATTTGAAATTAAATCTGAAAATGGTTAATTGCCAGTTCTTGAGTTGAGAGTGGAATTAACAAGTAGGTTCATATGACAGAGGACTTTGTTGGAATATTAAGTTACTTGGAAGTCTGTTTCTGGGCTGATGATTTTCAACACGATAAACCATTTGTATTTCCTTAATTGCCTAGCATAGACTGCTTCCAGAGGTGTGATAACAAAGTTAAACTGGAACAAAATTTTTTAGAGAAGATAGGATGTAGAAGTGAATTTGTACTTTCTCAGCTTGCAGAATTGTTCTGTGACCCCTACATTTGATATTGTTAATTGGTCTTTGGTGATTGCCAGTTGAAGTATAGCTAAGACAGAATAAACTTTTTCTTTTAAGGAGGCATTTGAAGTGAGGTTATTATGCAATCATTTGGGATTAAGGAATTGCTTCATGGGAAAGTGCCAACTTTTTATATACAAGAAGTTGACAAGAGCCTTACTGTGTATGAGCAAAATGTCTTCATTTTATTCAGTTCTATTTTTTAAATAACTATTCTTTCCAGTACCCCGGCTCCTTCCTTCTTTCTACTTTAAGCTTGGTTTGTGATTACGGACGGTGTATGAGTTGTGTGAAGGAGTCAGATCCGGCTCTTCCACCTAGATGCCAGATGATGCTTCATCCTTCTTCAGTGCTCTTCTGCAGCATTTCTTCTCTCAATATTAGCAGTGAATTGCAGTGTAATATAGTACTAAATGAATGGATATGGCAGCCGTGAATTCGTTATCAATTCTAGTCAATGGCATACCACTTGAGCATTCCTCATTTTTCCCTTTTTACATTCTGCAGTATCTGAGTCTAAAATGTATTGAGAATAATGAGATTACATTGGGGCCGTGAGTAAGTTAGCATAACGCTTACTCCATTCCTGCTGTTGCAAGAATTAACTTCTTAAGTCTTTCCATATGTGGGAATTTGGAGCTTTACTGTTAATTGCAAAAAATACCTTCTGAAAATAGAGAAAGGATGGATACTGACGATGGAAGGTAAAACTGCTGAGTTCTCTACTGGATACCACACTGTTCTTTCCTTAGTGCTCTGGCTTTCAAAATATAACCCTAGTTCAACTGAAATAGTTGAAACTGAGAAACAAATCCTTAAGTTTCACTTGCTGTTACGTAGCCAATAACTGTTTTTGTGTGTTTTGTGGAAGAATGATTTAGCATTTCCTGTGGAACACGGCTGGCTGCGTTCTGTACTGACTGGCTGTGATTCTGTTGCACAGCTATCTCACTAAGACTGGAGCTCATAGGAAATAGTGTGCTTTTAAGGTTGGAACAGAGTTGGTGCTGCAAATTTGTTAGTGCACAGTAAGTGTTGGCAATGCAATGCAAGATGATAATAGCTCCGAACCCCTTTCGTAAAAGCTGGCGTGAGGTATTACTATGGAGCTGGAGAGAGCTGTTGTATACAATGTGCTTGGAATTAACAAGAGTGTTGGGACCAAACTGAAGTCCAACTCCTGAATGTAAATAAAATTGATGTGTTACCACAGGCAACTCAGTGAACCACGTAATTAGTTTCTTTCCATGAAAAATGAGACATTATACTGCAGCTGCAGCAAAGCAGTATGTAAAGGATTTATATTCTAGTTATATGAAAATTAAACAATCATTAAAAGATTGTATTTTTAAAAGTGCTGCCTGAGGGGGGAAATGGCAAAATCCAATCAGTAGGATTTATTTTTCAGCGATGTGTTGGGCAATATCATCCACTGTAGTTGATGGTTTTGTTGCTTCAGGGAATCTTTTTTCTTTCTTTTCCTCCAGTGAAATGAAGTCACTTAACTATGTGAAGTAAATCTAAGTTAGCTTGGAGAGAAATCTACATTAACAGAGCTCGTTATTGGTGTTTGTGTTTTCCTATACTGAGTAATCCTGAGAACATTGGGTAAACTTTACTGGAAAAAATCATCTTTAAAAATAGATGAATTGCTGCCTTTAAAAAGGAAAAAAAGCACCAACCCCCAAACATGTACTCATACAGTTCCATTATGGTAATGCAATGTATGGAATAATTAATGAACTTGTAGTGATTTATGAATGCTGCTGCATTGCAGATAGAAAACATAGGAACACAACTCTTCTGAAGTTAACCCATGCTTTCTCTTGAGGGAAGTATGGTTTCCATTACATAACTTACTTACTTTAACACTCCTATTAAAGGTTATAAATCTTGATGCAAAATTCTTATCCTCAAACTGGCGAGACTTGTTTCATTTTAAGTGAACTTAATTATACATGTGCACTCACTTACCTGTGGATTTGATGGTAATCTGTATTAAAGTACATTGGACGGCTGAACGTGTACATACAGCGACTTTAAAGCGAGATTTGTTGCACAGTTCGGTGTGTCAGCAATCAGCCATGAAACATGAGAAGCGGTGTGGTGCACTGGGGGGAGGTTTTGGAACATGAGGTCTGTTTCCTGAAGTTTATTTGAAACTACGGGGCATGGTATGGCTGTATATTATACATCACTTCTGAAACAGCAAGCCATAAATATACAAAGCAAAAATACACTTGCATAGAAATAGGGAGAGGAGTAAATGCAAAGCAGTTGAGTTCAGTACATAAAATAGTTGAAGAATGAGGCTGAATTCTTTGTTCCCTGCCCATGAGAGTTGTGGGTTTCAATAGGATGAGAAGTGGGTGGAGTTGTGTTGCTAGCGAAGTATTTGCTTCCTGTTGAACAACAAAAACAAACTAAGAAAACTGTGGTCTGCTCATTCATGTAATGGCAATTAGAATGTGAGCTTCCAGTGAAACAATGTTAAATTGTTTTTCGGTGTTTAGCCTTTAAATAATTTGAAGGAAAAGTAAACAATAGAGGAAAGGCACACTGCTGAGATGTTCCTACATTCATGTTGGTCTAAGCTGTGTGTTCTTACTGTTTCCCTCTTTCGCCGTCCTCCCCCCCCTTTTAGCAAAGCATTGCAAGGATAACTCTGAATGAAGGTAGCTGTGCTCAGTTTGTCTGCTCTCAGAAGTGACTGTTGTGTCCCTTTCTGCTGTGCATTGCTGTTATCTGAGCAGAGTACAAAGACGCTGGCTGATGAGAGCAGGCACTGGATCCATGTTTGTTGTAGCTCATGATGGGGTTTGGAGCATCACAGCCCTCAGCCAGCTTAGTGTGCTTCTGCCTATCCTCTACCACCCACAGTGCTGACTGACTCTGAGAGCACTCGTGCTTATCCTGTGCTTTGGAACTCAGGTGTTCTCTTATGGCCCATTGCCACTGCTGGGAGTGGTAAGCACCGGATGAAAAAGTTGTGGTCTTGTAGTAACCATTCTTGCAAGAAGACCTTCACAGTCCTTACCTGTGCTTTCTCTTTGTGTGCTATGTGTCAGTCTTTCCCTGGGTTTTCACAAAGCCTTGGGGCACTCTTTGCTTGTGGGATAGTTATTAGGACAAAAGGATCAAATGGAAATAGTACGAATTTGTACATTAAGTTGGTAAGTAGTAACTAATGACCAGGCTAAGTTAGCACTCATGGTTTTGGCAGCGCAGAAAGGTCTCTCCCTTATGTGGCAAATTAATGGAACCTATTTATTTGAAAGAATAGACTTCAGTTCCACAGTGAGAATTGTTCTGCTGAAGGCCTGCTTGGGAATTTGTGTGTTTGAGTGTTAGTCACAAACTATCTGAAAAACAGAAAAGGAGAAGAAACGAAGTGTTAAAAGTCCGTAGTTGTTGCAGTAGAAACAAGTCCAGTGATCCTAAAATGCAGTTTTTGAGGAATTTTAGTAGTTAGGACCAAGGTTTTGAACAGTCAAAGCTTCCACAAATTCTACAGAGGGAACAAAGATTGCTGTAGTGATAGAACAGAACAGCTCTGAGGAGCTGCGGGGTAACTCCTGGTTCCATGGCTGCAGTCATCCTTAATGTGACTGTGCTGCATCTTATTGCTGGAAATAAAAATGCAAGTACATTCATAGGCTTGAAAATACTGCTTAAAGATGTAGAGCATTGGGAAGGAATTAAAAGTTGTTGGTAAGTGCCCTGACAGGAATGCTGGGGCAATGCCTTTGTGGAATAGGGCTGATGTCATCTCCTAGAGAATTAAAAAGGTGTTCTGGGCACACATAGAGGCTTTTGTGACTGGGCTGTGGGTTGCTAGAAGTATACCTGCGTTACTGCCTGCACTCCTCATAGCTGCAGTCACAGATGTGGGAACTTGGTTGGTGCAGTCTGAGCAGACCTGTTGCCTGGCGAGTCTGAGAGTGAAGATGGAGCTGAGCCTTGGCTGATTCTTGTGGGTATATTTTCACATGGAAAATAAATTTGGGAATATGTTTCATGTAGCCTGAGCTCTTCTAGAAACCAGCTTAAAAAGCTGACTGTGCTAATGAGTGGTCTCAGGTCAGAATAACGTTTTGGAAGGCCCTGCCAGCAAACGAGGGAGCACGACTATGTTTTAGGAGAAGTTTGAGACTGGCCAGCACACATTGCCTTGGTTTGCCTGAACTCCTGCTCAGTGCTGAGGCTGAGGGCTCCTAGGGGTTTCTCACTGTTGAGCAGCATGAGCTGGTGTCAGCCTGCTGTTGGTGCCAGGGCAAGTCTTGCCCATCTTGTAGCCATTACCAGGCCCTTGGGATGCGGGGTGTGTGTGTGTGTGACACTACTTGGCTGCAGCACAAACTGTTACGCAGGAGAACAGCAGTTCTGTGAGCTGGGAACAGGATCCTTCTCTCCTGGGCTTCTGAGAGCTGTGCTTTTGGCCCAGTGCATCCTTGGGAATGCATCCTGCATGCAGCAGGGCTGGCTTGGTGTGAGTGCAGGGAGCACAGCAGCAGAGAAGAAAAGGGGGGAAGCTTTTATTTGGTTGGGTGACATTTTGTGACAATCAGTAGGTGGAAGATGGGAGTGAAGGAGCACTTCTGTGTTGTTTACATGTATTGCTGACATGCAGAAAGTTATGCTGTGGCAGTGCAGCTGCACAGAAATGTTCTTTTTTTGGGGAGCTAAGTGCCTTCTTCCTGAAACTTCTTTTAAAAACAACTTTTTTGGCGTTTGAGTTGGTCTGTTTTCTCTGAGGTGTCGTTAATAGAGTTTGTACTGCTGAGGGAGACTTCAAATCCTACATCATGAAAATAGCATCGTATGTTGGCTTCTAATTTTCACTTGAAATTCTTAAAGAAATTCATATATATTCCATAATGCTTTCTGAAGAAATGGGAAGTATGAAGATTATTATTGTGTCTGTGGGGGAAACAGGAGAGCTTATAGTCCTATGTGTTTATGGTTCTGGGAGTTGGTTGGCTGACTGCAGTATGGAAGTTCATAAAATCTATTCTGTGCAGTTTTGTATCATATGTCAACAACGTTTACAGGCATCTCCTCCATAAGGCAAAACGGGGGAACCTGTGTGTATTTTTTTCCCATCACTTTTTCTGTCCTGTATGAAAATGATGTTATTTTGGATAATATAATGCTAATAAGTAGTGTGATTATAAAGCAAGTATAGCTGTTGTATTTGATTGAAGGCCTCTGCTGCAGGTTAGCAGTGGTTACCATGTTGACCTACGTTGGGTTGGGGTAAATAATGAAAAGCTTAACCTCTTCCATGAATGGACCTGAGAATTGTGCTGCTTTAAAAGACTGCTTATCAAAAGGAATATTTCCTTGACAAAAGTTGGGTGTTTGCTTGGACCCCGTGCCGAAGTGCTTACTGAAATATCGTGTTTTCATGACTTGCTAGATGTGACTTTTTTTTTGTTACATTTTGCATAGTGGGGCTCCTTATTTACATGAAAAGGATTGTATTGTTGGCTTTGCTCAAGTCTAACAGCCAATGAAGGCTGTCACGTTTTTGTACTTGCATCTTCTATGGTCTGCTCTAACTTTCATCTCTCAATCACTGCTAGTTATCTTTTTGTTTATTTTTAACTAGTAATTATGATTTCATTTCAAAAGTATATCCTTCAGGTGCCCTGAAGAGGAATGCATTAGATTAATTCTCCTAAGGGTGCTTTCTGGCTTTCAGGATGCTTAACTTTGCATACTGTCAGCCGAGAGGTAGCAGTGCTGTTGGAATGAGCTGAGGATCAGTGGAGAACTCCTCAGGTGCTGGTTCTCTCGGTGATGTGGGTTTTCTGCTGCTTGACCTTTGTATTGTATTGAATGACACCATTGGCTTCACATGGGGAGCTGTATTTCTTTATGGAGATGGCATATGCAGAAACTATATTTGAGGAGTGAGTTTTATAATTATACAATGTTAAAGATTTGGGGAAGTGAAATGCTGAGATATATAACGGGAGATGCTCCAAACACAGAGCGATACCTCGCTGAAGCATCCCTGCATCCTCGCTCTGCTGCCTGTGTGAGCTCCCAGCCCTCGGGTCTGCTTTGCCTGCTTGTGTCTGGCAGAGTTCTGTCTGAACAGAGGAGTTTGCAGTCATCTGCTTTCTTCCCATTCCTTGGGAAACAATTTGTTCAGGAGCTAATAAACAGATGAGGTAATGCTGAGAGCACAAAGCAGCAGTGCATCACACAACGCTCTGCAGGGATTTGGTTCCTGGGAGAAGCAAACCATTGAAACGCGCAACTTGTAGGCAGCTGCCTGCTGTCCCATGTCTATGGAGTTACTGCCCAGATCTGAGGCAGTTTGTAAAGACTGAACAGTGCCCCTCCGTGCACCCTCCTGAAACTAAAGCAGGCTGTACCAAGTGCTCCTGTCTATTACTTTTGTTGGAACCTGCAGTTGAAGCATGGAAAGTGGGAAGAAAATATCTTGCTTGTGAGACTGTTGCAGCTTAGTTTCAAAAGGAAAGCACTGTAGTACCCAGCCTCCTTGCTCCTCCCTCCCTGCAGCTCCTGCATGGCCTCTGAAAGCACCTCAGCCCTCAGGACATGTACCATTCCCTGCAGGGAGTTTGCTTGCAGGTCCTGTTGGAGTTGTGGGGCTGCTGTCTGGCTGACCCTATGTGCTAGTACCTTCTGAACCAAAAGGCTCAGGTTATTTTATGTTACATAAGAAGAAGATCCTAATCATTTTATATATTGCCTATATAGAAGTAAATAATAAAAAAAGCATCCTTTGGGAGGTCATTTTTGAGTTGAATGGGGATCTGTGTGTGTTCAGCTTTCAATTTTTTGTGTTTTTACGAGTATTTTCCATCTTAATTCCTGTTAGTGAGGTTACTTACACAAACCTGTGCTGTATATCCTCTCAAAAATGTTTGTTTTCTTTCTGTCTTCAGTAACTGGGTGCAATTTACTTTATCTGTTACCATAATACACTGAATTGAAGTTCCTGAACTGAAAACTGGCCCGAACAAAAGATCCGTAGGAGGGCAATGGTAAATCAGGAGAGGAGGAGGAGAAGGGGAAGGAGAAGAAAGGCAGCCTGTGTGTGCTCCCCTCCCTCAGTCTCAGAAAAAGCAAATGACTTTTCAGTATTTTCATCCGAATTCAGTGCTTACTTTAACTGATGTGTGATCATGACTGAGGATGTAGAGACCTTGGATTACCAAGGGTTGGAAACTCTGCAGTAACTGTTTGTCATTTAAGATATCGCTTCATATGGCTGAATGGTATATACAAGAAACATGGTGCTGATCTAGCTGAAATACCAGGAACGGGGAAGGAGCTGCACACTGATAAGGCTGCGTGATTCATTATTGTGTTAGTTCAGAATCTTTGCTGCTCAAACTGCTGAGCTGTGTAGTTTTGTACTGTCGTTTGTCTTTGTTTTAATGGGATTAAGTAATTATGTGTGCATTTTCTTTCGACTAACTAGCTTGATAAAAGCATGCAAAACTGAACAGCCTATAAATCGTCAGCTCTTCTGTTCTAGAAAAAGTGCTTTGATTGCAGTGCAGTTTTTAAATCTTGGTGCATATATTTAGGTGACCTACTGAGGTGAGTAAGACTACAGAAGTAGTTTATGTAACTAATGGGCTGAGAGTCTCCCCTTGGGACTGCGATGAGGGCAAAGCAGAGCTCAGCCTGCAGCAGGAACTTCTGAAATCGCAATCCCCAGGACTTTAAGTGGGGAGTAATGAATGTGTAGCCTAATGCAGCAGCATAAATGCTATTCAGCTGCTCTCCCAAACAATAGGATAATTTTCTGCTCGTATCAATTGTGTTTAGTATGGACGGTTGTACTTCTGCTACGTAACTAGTAGTTTGAACATAGATGTTACTGCAGCTTTGGAAACCTGTCCTGCTGGTGTTGTGACCTTCAGTAGTGCCCTGTGGTAGCACTAGCTTGATGCTCATCTGATTATCAGGTGTTAGTTGTGCCCCAAGACTTGTATTGCTCATTTTGTGCTGCAGCAAACTTCTGTTAATCACAATCAGCACGTGTGTGTTGGGGCTGTAGCTTCTTGTGCTCTAGGACTTGTAGCTGCTGGGCTGACAGGGACCAGGAGCCTTAAGATACCTTAGCTGAGCCAAGTTGTCTGGTTTCCTACTTAGCAATTCCCTCCTGCCTCCCTTAAGCCCAGCCTAAGTTATCCAGGGTGTGTGCCTGGGATGTGACACCAAAGAGCAGGATGGAGTTCTGGACCATGGCTGCTTTTACGTGCTCTGATGCAAGAGGGCAGTGCCTGATGGATGAATGCTAAGGTGTGCTCAGTTGGCACTTAGCTCTGTCTCTTTCTGTTCTGGTAGCAGGGGCAAACAGGGGTGGGGAGGGCTGCTGTGGAATCACAGACACCCAGTGTCCCCTTTCTTTGTGCTCACTGTGCCCAACTGTAAGTCTTTGTGCTAAATCCCACAGGATGAAACCATTGGGTGATGGCGCAGAGAGCCCCACAGAGCAATACTCTAGAAAGATAGCCTGCTGAGTGTGTTTGCCACATCTGGGTTGTGATTGTAGATACAAGTAATCCACCACTCTGACATCCCATGAACTGTATCTTTTTTAAACCAGTGACTATATGGAGCTTGAAGAAAATCAAAGGAGTTGAGATACTGTGTGTGTGTCCTCCAGGACAGAATGGAGTGCAGAAGATTCAAATTTCATTTGGCACGATAGCAGTCAATATGTATAGAAACAATTCATAGTAATTCTTTTAATCTGTTGTAATGTAATGCACTGTAATGTGTTCCAGTTGTAAATGGTAGGCCCGAAGTGAGAAATTTTGCAAGCAAATTTAAACATATGGAAACTGTGGACTTAGAAAAGCTCCTTCCATTTAGGGGGACACTGTAGCTTCTGTTCAGTGCTGGAGCTGGCCATTGTGTAAAGGGAATTTCCACAAATGTATGGACTGTGAAAATGTAATTGTGTTTATGTAATGATAATTTAATGGATACTTCAAAAGGAATTTGCCCTGTGCAGTGTCCGAGAGGCTGAAGGCAGAAGATGTGCTCGGTGCAGGCATCTTCAGCAGCCCCGCACTCTGATTCTTTGATGCTCGGTTTGTCAGAGGGTGATGTAACTGAGCAGAGTAAAGGCAGCTCCGTGGATAGGACAGATGGTTTTGAAGGTCCTGTAGTCCACACTAACTGAAACTTGGTGTTTTGTTTCAGGTGGAGCGGGAGGCCTTACAGTGTGTGGGTCTAAATCAGGGTCAACAGTGACATGTTGGTTCCAACTGTTTGGCTGCCTTTAGGGGTGTGCGGTGCATTCTGACACACGTGTGGAACAGAGCTTGGCTTTGTTGCTATCAGGAATCCATTTTACATATACCACAACGGGCAGAGCAACAGGAGGTGACCACAGCTGCCCAGTACTTACATGTATTAAGTGCTACTGTGATAATTTACTCCCTGTCTATGGCAGGTGTGCTGTGTGGATGGTGTTAGCTCCTGATGGCTGCTTTGTAGTGCTGGCCCATGGGGGTCACTGATGCTGCAGGTGGCAGTCCTGTCTTGGGAGCCCTTATGTTTCCGACTCCTAGGTATGAGGAGCAGACACAGCCATTGGGGGTTGGCAGATCGTCGCTGTGGATGTCACGTCCTTGGTGGTGCCCTGTATGTATGCTCTAATGGCCAGTGCTGTGCTGGTGTGTGAGGCAGTGCCTGTGTTCCTGGCAGTACAGAGCAAATACACCCTGAGATCGGCTTCCCTTCTTTTTTTAAAGTAATATGTAATCAGTATCTACTGAGTATTGCAAGAAAACGTGTACTACTGCTGAACTGAAATGTAGAGGGGGGTTTAGCTGTTCTGTGGTTGGTTGGGGGTGGGGAAGGACGAGAGAAGCCTTTGCAATCTCTGTGTCAGCAGCTCTTGCATTTGGCCTTGTAGTTAATGTGGCAGTGGTCAGCTTCATGCTGTTCTGGGTTAAAGCTAGAACAGAAGAGTGTATGATTTACGTAACTTAAGCTCTTTTACTGTTGTTGTATTTACATTACTTCTTCCTTGTATTTTTGTTCAGCGAAATAATTTCTTGTTAAATATTTGTGAAGAGAATTTCGAAATACTGTCATTAGTTCTTTTATTTTGAAAGAAGTAAATAGGAAAAAGCTTTTGGGAGTACTGAATTTCTGGCAAGTGCCAGCGGTACAGAGTGTACTGAACTGTAAATATTGCAGAGTTAGCACAAACTGTCTGATATAAAAAGCACGTTTTTGTTATAAACACTGCTTGGCTAGCAGAGCTGTTGGTCTTACAGAACAGCTTTAAGCAGTGACTGTTGCTTTTGAGTAATATTAAATATTTGTCCTCTGGTGAATGTTTTCTTAGGAAAAGTTGCTGCAGATAACAAACTAGTCCGTTCTATTATGCAGTAGAAATGCACGTGAACTTCCTTGTTTTATCTAGACTGTTTCAGCTAAACTTACGTTTCTGGGAGGCTGTTCTTCCCTTGAACAAATGAAAACTGAAGTTTGTGCAAGTCTTTTGTCATTTCTGAATCAGCTGTGTCCTATGAAAGCTTAGTCTTGTTTTCTTTCTGCGTGTGCAGAGACTGCAGCACGTTGCTTTCTGAATGCTGGGAGTGACAGGAGTCACAACAGTAATGGAAAATACCAACTTGAGTAAACACTCTCAGGAAGCACAGTGCAGTGTGAACGTGTAAGCCCTTCAAGCGAAAACTTGTTAAAAATGTTCTGTGCAATTCTACTCCTTCCAGTGCAGACTGAATTTCTGCAACTTTTTAATAGTGAATGCTTAGAACATAGAGTGTCTAGATGCTTTACATGCTCTATCTTGTGACTGATCTGGGCTTTGTTACCTTATAACCAGGATCAGCTTCCCTTCTTATTAACTGGTGTGATTTATATGTGCTGAGCTTTAGGCTTTGTGACCATTCCTTAGTTCATCCTGTAGCTTGTATTTCCATTTCTCCAGCAGTCTCTGTGAATTTGGTTGGAATGGGGGGAGAGGATGATGCATCTTAATTTTTGCAGTAGTCCTTACCAAGAACAGAAGGGAAAACCTGCCATTTTTGAGATAAGTTGCATTTTGTTAATTGTAACAGCTGGTTTGCATTCAAGAATGATAATTTATGAGCTGTCTGCAAACTTCTTCCTGTTTGAAGAGGAGGACAGAATATTACGTGATCATTGAAGTTTATTATGGTTTACATGGCTTTTCATACATTGTCATGGTTGTGCTGGAATTTTTCTTGTAGGTCTGTAGACAGCTGAACTTAATCTTACTGATCTTTGCTGGATGTGATGTAGTAGATGTCTTCCAGGACCTTTAGGAAGAGAAGGGGAATAAAAAAAAGGAATTATAGGTTTATATATATTTATATATAAAACATTTGGATACCTTTGGTACAGCAGTATTTCTGGGCATAGGATTATAGCTATTTTATCTTTGATTGAAGCTAAATGTCTGGGACGTTCTTCTGGAAAGGCCTGCCTGCACTTTAAAGCATCTCAGTACCTTTAAAAATCTGCTTGTTAAGCAGCAGCCTGTCTTTTAAGACTAGTGCAATGCTACAGGTTTGGCTTGAAGGTCACAAAGAAGATGCGCATTGAGTCGCATTCAAAATACCTGGGCTGTTTCCATCCTGACACCTGGAACTTCGGTTATTGGAAGAGGTTTCTACTATGAACCAGAGTCAAAACAACAGTCTGTGGAGTGATGACGTGCGAATTCCCCCTTGAAGAAAATGTTCAAGGTTCAGCCTTCAGTGCATGAAGTGATGTGCTCTGTGTTGGGATTAGGAAAGGGATAGTCTTGCTGGATTTCCTGAAACCTGGACAAACCATCAGCTCTGACTGCTGCATCACAGTGCAGACTAAGCTGAACTTCAGAATCAGACCAGAGAAGACAGCGGCCTTTTTCTTGCACCAGGCCCCATAGCAGTTTGGAGGACATTGCCAGTCTTGGCTGGACTGTTCTACCACAGTCATAATACAGACTGGATTCAGTGCCTTCTGACTTCCATCTATTCTGGCTGATGAATGTTGGGCTGTGAGGGCAGTGTCTTCCTAACATGGTGCCATTGTAACCCTGTGGAACTGTGGATCACCTCCACTGATTTTTAGGAGCATAACAAGCAGCTCTTGTTCATCACTGGTGAAACTGCATAGCTAATGGTTGTGCCTGTGTTGAAAAATCCTGCTTTGCAGCTGAGAATTTGCTCTATCAAATGGTGTTGTTGTGTTCTTTGTGGCTGTTACAGTTTCCATGGAAATAAATAAGTGACATTACATTTGGAGCAATGTATGCGTACGTGCATGTAAGACAATAACCCCCAGAAACTGAAGCATCACATAAAACAAGTGAGAAAGATGAAGAATGGTACTGATGTAGATTTTTGTGATGACTGAGAACTTATTGGATGATGTAATGCTATAATGTGATGGAAAACACAGCAGTAACAGCAGGGTAGCCCCAGCAGAGTTCCAGGTTGCAACAAGTGACAATAAGCCCAAGTGCAGTGGTGGATGCAGAAGCAAAGGAAAAAACTGCTCACCTTCAGAAGGCCTCAGGTAGGCAGGGATTTCCAACAAGATGCCCTTGCCTCCACTGCCAACCCTGAAATGAGGTCTGGGAGGGGGTATATCCTGACTCCTCCCCTCTGGTCATTCAGGTGCATCGCATGCACCTGAGCTCCTTTGTGTTGGCCCTGCCTTTCCATCAGGTGCTCAATCACTGTTTTTGACTGTGACTTAGCATTTCTGCTACAGGTGATGTATTTGCTGTCCTGTTTCCTTCAGTGTGATTTAGGTCTGTTGTGTAATTCATTAAGAGTACAGTAGTGGGGAAAGGGCGTAGGGTCTACGTGTACCGTGGTCAAGCATGGAAGAAGCTGACAAGTACACCTCTGTGAGAATGCAGTCTCTCCTGGTGTCCAGAGCAAATGTTTTGGTGGGTAAACGGTGTGCTTGTTGGGATCTGGCTTCAGATCACAAATGAGCAACCTATTTATCCCTTCCCTAACAACAAGAAAAGTCTAATTGCTTAATGCTTAACAAATGAGTCAAAGCAAACCTTAATCCAGTCTGTTTCTTTTTAACAAATTAAGCGTGCATGTCATTATTTAAGTATCTAATGAGATTCTGGAAAATTAGATTAAGCCTACTAAGAAAACATTGTGAAATGTTGCAGAGATGAAGTAAGAATTGTGCTGAGATTGAGCATATATAATTAGTTTTATCATTCTGATGGTGTCTTTAATGCTCACTAATGGTGTATGTGCTTTGTTTGCCTGCTATTTTTTTTTTCCTTCTTCTTTGAGTGTCAGTCTCTTGCTGTCTGTTCTGGGAATTCTGTTGGGGGATGCTGTGCAGCCAGCACGTTTGAGAGTAAGTTAAGAAGGAACTGGTTTCTTGCTGATAATCTTTCCAGAAATCAGGGATAGAAAATATCCAAAAGAGGCTTTCTTGAGCTGAATGGATTTTGGTTGAAAATGTGAGGTTTGGAAATACAAGGCCAGTCTGAGAGGAAGATGGAAACTTGACAACCTTCCTACAAAACTCGGGCTTTTCTCCTCATGTGCTAAGTTTTGAGAGCACCGATCTGCTCCTCTCATTGCTTGTTTTTCCTCGCATCCTTACCACGTGGAGTAGGTTGATATGCTTTAAAAATACCTGAACTTGGTTTGTCACTGGGTAAATGGTTAGCAGTGGGAAAATGTTAAGCATGGAGTACTTGGAGATGCTGATTGTGTTGAATGTAGTGGCTTACTTTTAAAATGAATCTTAAGCAAAATTCTAGCCACTGTTACAAGGAAGAGAGAAATGTGGGATGGTAAACTAAGTCAAGCTTAGAATAGTTGTAAGGGGATCTGGGCATAAAGGTGGCGTTCCACTGGCACTTGTAATGCGTTTTGGTGATATTGTGCAGCTTATAACAATGCTGCTGTAAGATGAAGTTTTAGTCATAGTATTTCTCCTTAGATATGGTTTTAATCTCAGAGCTTGACGTTGAGATAGAGATACCAGTTGGGAGGGTGCAGGTGGCACAGTGCAGTGCGGGGAGCTGCCATGCCGGCTTGAGTAGCTGCTCAGTTCTTGCCCCAGTACCTGGAGTGCTGTGTGTGTGCTGAGAGCTGCTGATGGGGATGAATAAGGATCGTCTTAATTGGGTTAGGAATGATTCCCCTCCACTCTCTTTAGCGTTTGGTATATAGAAAGCAGACTGCAGAGTATCTCTTTGCCCTCGCACTCTGCCACTGCAAACCACAAGAGAAGTTGTCTAAAGTGAATGACACCTTCAGTCGCCGTCTTGTGAAAAGCCCTTTTAAGTACAAGCTGTATAATCAGTTTCTGACTTTGAAATGATGATCTTTTTATCTGCATTGCATGTTTTCCTATGGCCGGTCCCTTCTTTGTGGAACTTTGTAAGAGTTTTCCAGATTTAGGAGCTGCATCTGATGACTCATAGTAGTCTTTGCTTTCTGCCAGGTATGAGCAGCTGTGTACTTGATAATTAGCTTACCCTGCCTTTGCTTAAACACAGCATTCTTTTCAGTGTGTTCTGGCTGAAGGGGGGAAAACGTGGATTTTTTTTTCTCCTGTTTGCTTTTTGTGTTCTGCCTACAAAAACCACTTTAACTCAGTGGCTGAAGCAGCCAGAATATTTAAATAGAACATCTGACTAAAAGGGAGACTGTAGAAGTGCTGTAAATAATCCTCCCCCCGACCCCTGCGCT
Organism: Bambusicola thoracicus; assembly: GCA_002909625.1. Classification (NCBI taxonomy): domain Eukaryota; kingdom Metazoa; phylum Chordata; class Aves; order Galliformes; family Phasianidae; genus Bambusicola; species Bambusicola thoracicus. The sequence goes on along the minus strand of PPHD01003376.1, from coordinate 1,947 downwards.
CGCTTACTCTGAACACTGTTGCTCTGAATAGTATTGTGTAAGTACAGAGGCAACAAAAAGCAGATGGTTACTATAGCTTCAGTGAATTGAGGGCACAGTTATATTTGGCTGCAGGTATTTTCTAATTTCTGCCAGCTTGCCTGACGTTCATGAGAGGCTTTTATCAGTGCGTCGGAGCACCGACTGTTTTCACATTCGTTTGATCTTCCCTACCTATAAAAGCAGAAGTACCATCTCTGAGGTTTTTAAGGCACATCCTTATGCTAACGGTTTTATTGCCGCTATGGTTTACTCATAACTGCCTTTCAGCCTTCTGAACAGCACAGGTTGTTTTGTTCTGCCGAGGCAGTGCTGCTCTTCCAAGAGCTGTGTCCATTGGACAGAGGGCGGCTGTAACTCACGGCAGGTTTGTGTGCCCGGGGTTCACCAGCAGCAAAGCTCCTGGGACCGAGCTGAGGTCCTGGTGTGGGATGTCATCAGAATTAGAGCTGCAGAGGAAGCAATTAGATGATGTTTTTATGAATCTGCAGCATCTGTTTGTCTGTCTGTGGTCATTTACTGGATGACTTAGATAGATGTTTTACACGAAATGCCTGTGATAAAACAGACATTCCAAAATATGAAAGGGATTCTGTTAGTATGTTATATCATTAAGCAGGTGTCTGTCTTGTGGTTTTGAAGTTAATGTCACAGTGGCTCAACCTGAAAGCTCTTCACAAACTGCATAAAGCAGAACTGTCTCCTTGAAGGTGGATTCTTCTGTTGTCATATCTTTCTGCTTTGCTCCGTGCTCCCAAAGTTCCTTGTCGCGGCTGCTTGGTACTTGGAAGCAGCTGAAGCAGATCCCCAGATAAACCCTGTCACTTAGTGAGTTCATTAAGAAAACTGTTCAGCAACAGGCTGATGGCCAAATGAAAATTAGAAAATCTCCCCCAAATTAAGAAACTCACTGAAACATCCGCCAAACGAACTTTGCAGTACATAGGCTTTGCAGTGACAGGAACGTTTTTTGCTTGCTATGTGAGATTGTCATTTGTTAAGTGGAAAAAGCAATCTCAGAAAAGGGAAGCATCAGCAGAAGCACCCTGAGGGGGGCAGTGTGTATGGCTGGTGATGGATGCAGATGTGCTTTGGATAATTGGAGGGAAGTGAGGGATTGGTGTGAGGCAGGAGGTAGGGAGGGCAGGGTGGCCATGTGCTGTAGGAGCAGCTGGCTGCATGCACACCGGCTCCCACCACAGGAGCTCCTGCTGCTGAGGCTCATCTCTGTTGATCAGGAGGAGAAATGGAGCCGCTGGATGGAGTTGCAGAACTGTCAGCCAGCCTGACAGTATTCTTTTCAAAGCTGTCAGCAAATCAGTGTTTTTATTTTTAGGCCTGAATTGTACAGTGTTTTCTGTTGGTTTATACGGCTTGCTGGTAAGAATGCGAATATGTTCAGATCTGATTGTGGGCTGTTGAGAGCATTTTAAGCAGCACGTTGTCATTCTTGTTCACAGTGAGGGATTGTGAAAGAGTTATAACACATCACATCAGTGGCTGCTGATAGCGAGTCTGAAAGAGCTGGTGAATCCTGAGAAGATGTTGATAATGATAACAAGTAATAGACAAGAAGGCAGGGAATGCCTATGTCAATCCAGCCAGGTAACCAACAGGAACTTAAAGTGTATCATCTTCCAAAGATTTCTGAATAGTTTAGGGTTCTTGTAGATTTGCTTGCAGAACTGTGCAGGCTGAAACGTGCTGTAAGACTTGGCGCTCTGCGGCTCTGTAGGAGCTGGTGGGCCTTCAGGAAGGGGCCCTTTGTGCCCTACGCAGAACGTTTTTCAACTTCACGCAAAGCTTTCATTATAAATTCAGGCGCTTTAATCAGAAACGATGCTTACTATGGGACCACTGAAATGTATGCCCTCTATAGAGTTACTGAGACTTTTAGTTTCTGCCTAC
>PPHD01003375.1:7422-31774 GCA_002909625.1 Bambusicola thoracicus | reverse complement strand
AGGACATGGAGGTGCTGGAGCAGGTCCAGAGAGGGGCAGCGAGGCTAGTGAAGGGCTTGGAAAATCAGCCCTATGAGGATAGTCTGAGGGAGCTGGGACTGTTTAGTCTGGGGAAGAGGAGGCTGAGTGGAGACCTTATTACTCTCTTCCAATGCCTGAAATGTGTTTACAGAGAGAGCGGGGTAGGTCTCTTCTCACTGGTGACAACTGACAAGATGAGGGGAAATGGCCTCAAGTTGCACCAGGGCAGGTTTAGGTTGGACGTTAGGAAACACTTCTTTACAGAAAGGGTGGTTAAGCCCTGGAATAGGCTCCCCAGGGAGGTGGTTGTGTCACCATCCCTGGATGTGCTTAAGAGCTGTTTGGACGTGGTGCTCAGGTACATGATTTAGCAGAGGGTAGTTAGGGTACTATGGCTAGGCTGCGGTTGGACTTGATGATCTTTGAGGTCCCTTCCAACCTGAGTAATTCTATGATTCTATGATCATTGGACAGGAAAACAATTCCCAGACACTCAGAATAACAGGTCCTCAAGATTCAGTTATTTGCTCTAGAAATTACAAATTAAAACTACACGAACTCTCCAAAAGTGCATTCTTGGTATTAGAAACTATCAGACTCACGTAACTCACAGAATCATTTTAAAAATGCATGGGTTTGCAATCATCGTACACTAAGGAGAGATAAGAGAACTGCCTTTCTGGATTCCATTTGTCAAGAAAGGTGTCCTTTTTAAACTCAAATACACTTAGAAATCTCAGAGAAATGTCTGTCAGAAGAGCTAGGAAAAACTGAATGCAAAGATTTTGCTTCCATAATGTCAAATTCAAAATAGCAACAGCAAACATAAGCAAAGCATTCAATAGTATTTAAATGGTTCTCTTCCATAAATACAGCGATCTTTTGAAAATACAATTTCGAATCCAGATGATACCTCAGATCCACTGATGTGGGTTTAGCATATGACAGATTATAGAATATCACCATGATTACGTTGAAAGTACATAGCCTGTAGGGGAGCTACAGAAAAGCTGGGGAGGGACTTTTTATAAGGGCAGGTAGCAGTAGGATGACAGGATGAGGGGAAATTTCTTTAAACTGGAAGAGAGTAGATTTAGACTAGATACTAGGAAGAAATTATTTACTGTGAGGGTGGTGAGACACTGGAACAGGTTGCCCAGTGAGGCTGTGAATGCCCTTTCCTTGGAAACATTCAAGGCCAGGCTGGATGGGGTTTTAAGCGGCCTGGTCTTGTGGGAGGTGTCCCTGACTATAGCAGAGGGTTGGAACTACATGATCTTAAAGCTCCCTTCCAACCCAAACCATTCTATGATTCTATGATTCTATCCTAGACATTTATTTTATCGTCTGACAATTTCAGGATAAGGAAAGTCTAGTGGAAAACAAATCCGGTTTCACATTATAAATAGACTTTTTACAAACGGAAATCTTTGTAAAAAATTACATAGAATTTATAGTCTTGGACAGAAATTGTGGCACATCCACATTACATTATTAATCCAGGGCGGGTGGTTGGTGGCAGGAGGTTGGTGAATTTCTTGGTCTGCCATTTTTATTTCCCTGTGTAACTTGTGGGTTTCCACAGGCACATCTGAAAGTTTCAAAAAACAAAACACAGGGAATAGCTGAAGGTTATATCTGCTAATATTTCTTAACAAATCTATTTAATAGAACCATTTGCGTAACAGTTAAATAAGAATTAACTCACTGACAACTGTCTCCCTGCTGACACATGGTCTCAGTGTGATTACTATTAGCTTGTTACTTCAATTAGAAATTGAAAAGGTTAGTTGAAAACACTGGTGAAGTTGGTTTTAGCAAACAAGTAGCTGCATTGGAAAGAGCAAGTAAAGTTCATACAGTCAACCTGAAAATGACTGTTGTCTTCTAGATTGTTCTGTGGCAGTAGAAAATGTTACCTTCTTTAGATGATTGTTGATTTAAGGCCGTTGATATTTTAAAGGCCATTGGTATGTGATATGCTTATATGTGAGTGGCCTAATTTATATGGATTTGCTGAAACAAGTTAATACTGAATATTGGAGCTGCTTTTCACGATGCTGCCATGTTGGCAGATATGCAGAACTCACATCATGAAAGTGTTGCGGGATAATGTCAGTTATTGTGCCAGGTGGATCTAAAGAAGACATCTGTCCTACAGCCTCATTTGTTGTTTGGAAGCAGTTTAAGAAGCAGTTGATTACTCTCTCCAAACGGAGATACAGATAGTAACTGCTGGTCACTTATGTAAGCATTTCTGTCCATTTCCCTGTAAAATCAAAATAGATGAGAATGAACTACCTTTGGGGATCACAAAGTAATCTGCACAGAAATTGGCTGAGATTGTCCATACTGATAGTTATCATCTTAAGGTGTTGCGAAAAGCTCTGATTTGTCCACTTCTGACCCACTGTGTTAGGGACCCTGATTCAAGATGTGGACAGAGAAGATGAAATGTCTTGAATCCAGAGATTTAAGAGAGCAGCACTTGATAAATTGTATTAATTATTAATTCATGCATACATGCAGGACAGACTTTTCCCAGTAGGCAATAAGAATGGACAAAGCTGTTTACTTATATGAGTATAAGCTGGACTGTGAAATGTGTCTGACACAAAAGGATCTGGTTTTGTTGCTGTTTCTGTTAGAGAAGCAACCATACATTTTTAGGTCTTTCTTTTTCACTGTAGCATGTTATGGGGAAAACCCAGCATCTGCTTAAACTTGGGTGATCTTCCTCTAGAAGCCTATGAAGAAACCTTCTTTTTACCAAATGTACATACTAGTTCTATATAGGTTCAGTGAAGATGGGCAGATTGTCACTCTGCGTGTTCTTCCCTACTCTTTATAGATAAAGCAGTTTGTGGAGTTACTGTCATATTCATTTCATTATTACTTCTAGCGAGCCAGAAAATATCCTTGCAAAACTATTCACTTTTGGTCTGCAGTTTTCCAGGTGAGCTTGCCCTTCCCCCTCATGTAAATTCCTTTAGAATCTGAGACACATTTGGCTCTTCCAAACTGTCATGCTGCAATTCATACAGAGTAGAGACTAAAAATTAAAAATCAAAATTAATCACAGTCACAGCCTGTTCCCTAGGTGGGTTACCACGGTGAGACTAAATTTAGCTGATGGATGATATCTACTGCATATAATGCATACTAAAATTTCTGAGCATATCAGTCTTAAATAATGGCTCAAAAATCTCTTACAAACACAAAGTTTAAGATACTAATCTGTGCACAAGCATGCACTATGAGATAGGAAGAGAACTGTGAAATATTTTTTAAATTTTGTCTTTCAAATATAATATCAGTTTTTTCTTATCTATGGTTTTAAGGAAAAATATTTTTCGTATTAACGATTACATAATTTGTTCTTTCTTTTTTTTTTTTCTATTAAAATAATTTATTTACTTGAACAAAGCGTGATGCTTTACTCTTGTTGTGATACTCTGATCACCAGGACATAAGATGACTGATTTCAGTTGACTGCAAAGCACATTGTATTATACATACTTTTTTAGATAGTGAGTTCAATTGCAGTTCCTTGATAAATTTATTTTGTGGGTTCACTGATGGGATCATTGATGCATGCCCCTGGCTACTTGTCTCATTTTTTCTCTCCATATTTGACCTCATATACTTAAATGATGACACATTTATATATTTGAGACACTTGACAATTCTTATATTTCACAGCTTCTTTTATGTAAATGGTTGCGATTTTTATATTAAAATGAAATGCTGTTACTTAAGCATAAATGCTGAGTTCCATCCAGCATGGTTAAGGTGTATATATTTTGCATTTTCAGGGAGTCACTAAGTATTATAAATCTTAATCTGGTTGGGCTCCTCTGCTGCTTCAAAGCACAAAAGAGAAATGAACATTAATTTTAATGCATTTCATTATTACTCTGATGATGTGTGAAAGGTTTGTTAGGATGTTTCTTCTGGAAAACTTCAAAGCAGAATTGGAACGAATGACATCACCTCCCTTTTCCCATATGAATTTCACATGGTGTGGGATGAGAGCTTATGTGCTTCACTTGGCCACACTTGAGCTGATGAGATGGATTATCAGAGGTGTATAAAATTCATTATTTGCTGTTAAGTAGGGGTCTTGTACCATGTCATACTACAGTAAAAAGGAAAAACTGCAAAAGTGACCAATAAACTACTGCATTACCTCAGAACAGCAAAAACGATTTATGACCACCCTTAAATATAATTACATTTTCACCTTTTCCATGCAACCCACACTTCCTAGAATACTTTTATAATTCTGATTCTTAATGTCTGACACTTGTTACTTATTTATTTACGTTAGAGATTGAAGAGTCAGAATACTTAAATATGTAAATTAACATGTAAAACAAAGTTTTATAATTTCACTAATTTGTGGATAGGTATGTATGTGGTGCACAAGGTGAAATTGCAACATTTGATTTCATTAAGTCCAAAGAAGAGAGCTGAATAGGGATCCTGTTGTCTATCTTCAAATATCCAATGGCTAAGTACAGCAAAAATGGAATCAGATTCTTTCTGGAGATCTGCAGCAAAATGAATGAAAGAACTGCAAACAAGGAAAAGTCTGATTAATTATTGGGAAAAGGAGAAAAGTCACATAGAACAGTTAAGCTTTCAAGTGGGTTGAACAGAGAATCTGTGGATCTGATCAGCCTAACTTCCAGGATACTCCTTCAAGCTAAATTATTCTCTATACAGGAAGGTTTCAATTGAATGTTAATTTCCCATACTTAACATAATGTTATCATAATCCTGTGAGCAGCAAAAACCTGTTGCCTTTAGCTTTTTGCATAAAGTTGGAATTCTTTTAAGATGACCTTACAGACTTTCCCCAAGAAAGGTTACAAACAGTACTATTCTTAAACTATACAGATGTGTTTTCATAAAACTTGAAGTAAGTATATGGCAAAAAGACCATTATCTATCTTTGAGAACTTACTGAAATTAGCTAGTGATTCAAAAGACAGAGACACGCATCCAGTATGTCCATAAAGATCACATCAGTGATCACATATCAGTGTGATCTTTTTGGAGGATAATTTCCTTATGGATCCAGGCTTCAACTGTCCCCATCAGTCAGCTGGGATTTCTTGAATTTCATGTAAAGTAGTGGTTCTTCCTATCTAGTTTGCTGGATGTTAAGTCTTGTGTGTCTGGACATGGAATTTATTGTACGGAGTTCTGTGGATCCCTTCATTCTTAATTGTTACCTTGCGTTTCTATTCTCTACCAATGGGAAGATTGAGTATAATATTGTGTGTTAATGCATTTAATATGTTTCAGTGATTTTTCTGATGTAGACAGAAACTTGTCCATTACAAGTCTTTCTGCATCAAAATAATAACTGAAACAGAGTTTTTTCAGAAATAAAGAACAAAGATGTGTGCATTTATGTACATGTGCAGTCATGTCATTCTGCAGGACTGCAGCCAGAAGGATTTACAAGTCATTAGTGAAAGGATTATCACCAGTTCTTGTAATCTTTCTCTAATAGTATTGTGATGCTTACAAAAAGCAGTACAGCTACTATTTCAACATTTTGGTACTTAACATTTTTTTAAAAGCAAACTGATAAATATAATAATGACAAAGTTCTTGGATAGTCTTGGAATCCTGTCTGTTGGATGGTTTTTATTTGCTAAAGGATATTAATGCTGTAGAGAATACATAGCCAAGACACTCGGGTCACTGACAATCGAAAAGGAAGGAAAAATAATGTCACATGTTTAATGATCTTTTTCAAATTCATGGCTACACACTATAAAATAACGGTTACTTGTGGCAGCAGATCCTAAAATAGTTTTCTGATGGTGAATTCTTAAAACTTTACTTAGAATCATAGAATCATAGAATCACAAGGTTGGAAAGGACCTATAAGATCATCTAGTCCAACTGTCCTCCTGCTACCACTGCTACCACAAGCTACTAAACCTTATCTTGTAGCTCCTTATCCAGAAGACTCTTGAACACCGCCAGGGACGGTGTCTCCACCATCTCCTTGGGCAGGCATTCCAGTGCCTGACCACTCTCTGAGAGAAAAGGATTTCCTGATGTCTAATCTAAATCTCCTCTGGCACAACTTGTGGCCATTTCCTCGGGTCCTGTTTGTTGCCTGGGAGTAGAGGCCAAACCCTTCCTCATCACATCCTCCCTTCAGGAAGTTGTAGAGTGCAATGAGGTCTCCCCTGAGCATCCTCTTCTCCAGACTAAACAATCCCAGCTCCCTTCCCAGCCCTTCTTGTAGATGAGAGTCACATCAGCAAGCCTCCAATCTTCTGGGACCTCTCCAGATAACCAGGAGCACTGGTAGATGGCAGAGAGTGGCTTGGAAATCACCCCTGCCAGCTCCCTCAGCACCCTAGGATGAAGCCCAACCAGTCCCATGGACTTGTGACAGTCCAGATGGAGGACGAGCTCTCTAACTGTCTCCACCGGAATCACTGGGAGTGTGTTCTGTGTAGCATCCCAGACTTCCAGATCAGGGCATAAAGTGCCCTGAGTATACCTGATCTGCCTATTAAAGGCAGATGTAAGGAAGGTTTTGAAGACCTCAGCCTTCTTCTTACCCTCAGTGGTCACCTTCCCCGCTGCATCAAGTAAAGGATGAAAATTCTCCTTGGTTCTTCTCTTACAACTGATATATTTGTAAAAGGGTTTCTTATTCTTTTATTGCAGCGGCCAATCTGAGTTCAAGCTGGGATTTTGTCTTCCTAACTTCCATCCTGCATACCTTAGCAGCTTCCCTGTAATCTCCCCAAGTAGCCTGTCCCTTCTTCCAGAGGACATAGACTCTCTTTTTCTTCCAGAGTCTCAACAGTAGTTCCCAGTTCATCCGCACTGGCCTTCTTCCCCTATGGCTCACCTACAGCACTCAGGAACAGCCTGTTCTTGTGCCTTTAAGATTTCAGTTTCTTGAGGAGAGCCCAGGCTTCCTTCACCCCTTTACCCTTAAGGAGCGACTCCCAAGGGACCCCTGCAACAAGCGTACTGAACAGGTCAAAGTCCAGCCTCTGGAAGTTCAAGACAGCAGTTTTGCTAGTCACCCTTCTGACATCTCCAAGAATAGAGAATTCTACAATTTCATGGTCGCTCTGCCCAAGACAGTCCCCAACCTTCATATCTCCCACCAGCTCCTCACTGTTAGTGAAGAGCAGGTCTAGCAGGGCACCAGACCTGCTCTCATAGCAGCTGTGTAAGGAAGCTATCTTCCACGCACTATAGAAACCTCCTGAACTGCTTCTTCTGTGCTGTATTTTATTTCCAACATATATCAGGCAAGTAGGAAGCATCCCATGAGAACCAGTGCTGGCGATTGCGCAACTTCTGCAAGCTACTCATAGAATGCCTCGTACTTCTCTTCATCCTGATTAGGTGGTCCATAACAGACCCCCACCAAGACATCACCCCTACAGACCTTCCCCCTGATCCTTATCCACAGACACCCAACTTTACTTGTAAGGTAAATATTCAGAGAAGGAAGCCATGCTGGAATTCCTGAAAGGAATTCTGTGAAATCACAGTTGTGTCTATATGTTTTTTTTTGTTGTTGTTGTTGCTTTTAACAGTCTTCTCTTAAGAGGAATAAAAATGTAGGTCTCCTGTTAAACAGAAGAAGACTAAGTTTTTTGCTATTATATTGCTTAACTATTTGTATAAGTTCAACTTGATCATTTTCAGAGAAAAAGGAACAGGGTGAAATTAGAATTTTATGGTACTAATTGAAATAAACATCATCCATGTTCTGTCTGAAGTCCTGCTAGTAAAAAGTGATTAAAAATATTTTATTTTGACAGATACTGTGTTTTTAGACCACCTGGTGAGTATTCATGCAGCCTGATGAGTTCTGTTAATTTTTATTCTATTTTTCTCTTCATCCTGGCACCATAAAATCATGTGGGTTGAACATCTTCCATTAAAAGAATATCCAAGAACAGTTTTGATCATACAGATAAAGGAATACTTTGAACATATGAGTGTCTCAATGAAGTCCTATTGCACTGCTTTGTAATTTGTGCTTTGGACTTGTGTGGAGTTTGAGCTAAACCAATTGGGAAAAATCACAGATGAACAGTCAGATCATTTTATTATTTATAGCAGTTTTATAGCATTGAGAAATGAGGAAAGCAGCTGCCTTGCAGTTGCAGCAATATAGCACAGATTGCTAATATGTTATCAAATGAATAATATGATAATTCATTTTTAAATAGTTTCGGTAACAAGTTAAATTCATCTACTGCCAGATTCAATAATACTTGATTTTATTCCATCTTGAAAGACTTTAGCTTTTTGTCTTTTTTACACGTCCATTTCTAGTGTGTACTTGACTAAAATCAATATTCACACTTAGATTATGTTTGTTTTCCAATGCCCTTGAGTGAAACTTACTTTGTGAGTATAAAGCTTGAGTAGCAGTCACTGCATCCTCTAGATTTCATGGGAATTAATGAAAACCTTTATGCTTAACCTCACTGCTTTAGACAATTTGACCTCTCTTTATCAAAGTGGTTTGAAAAAGTGGCTACAGGTCTTATGGTTGCCTGCTTTTTCCCACAGAAATCCTTTTTCCTTTTCCCCGCTGTTATCACATATGTGTCTGAAAGAATTAGTAGACAGTGAAGAAGCAGAGTAAATCCAGATTTTGTGAGGAGTTCAAGGTTATGCATCCTGTTGATCACCTCCATTTTTATTAACTCTCACCTGAAAAGTGTTTTACATCTGAAATCCTTTTTGACCTTAAGACATGATTAATTACTTGAGTGTAGGCAGACTGTACTGCAGCAGTGTATTGATGGGACCAGACACTGAGCAGGTACCCTGATATCCAAGTTCTATTTTGGTCATTTTTGACATTTCTCCTTATGCTCCGTATCTTCTCTTGCACATTTCTACCTGCTATGCTTATTGTATGTGTTGAAACAATTTGACTCATGAAAGTATGGGCAACTTCTAAAGTGGCTGGGACACTGGAACCCTTATTTCCTCTAGACCCTTCAGGCACCACGGTGTGCATTAGAAAAAACAGCTGAGTGGCAGGTGGAAAGAAAGGTCATCTACACAAGTGTTGATCTACTTGGCTGCATAATATGCTTCTATATCAGCATGTAATTATTTCACTAAAGAGGCAGTAAGAGAACTAAGGAAAGCTGGACCCATGGGAGGTAACAACTAATGCTCAAGTGCTGTCTGAAAGTTAATTGCACATGAATTCAATAACCATTGCTCATTAGGAGGCTTTTTTTATGAATGATAGTTCTTTGAACTGAATAAGGTAAAGAAATACATAATTATATCACAGGTTTGTTTTTCTGTTTGTTTTTTCTTGTTTGTTTGTTTGTTTTTCATTTCTAGAGAAGAGGAAAAGAATGGGGAAGGAATTCATTCTTTTATTCTTTCTTTTTTTCCCTCGTCTTATCTAAATAATAGATATCTACTGACTTGTTACAATTAAGTTGTCATTAAGACATTTAGAATATCATTGTATATTTTGGATCAATTTGGAGGAAGGAAATTGCTAGTGCACAACTATTTATAATGGGTAGACTAGTTATTTCGAAGGCTGTACTATGAAAAGAGGAAAAAGAGGTTTTGGAAATGTATGAAGTCAATTACAGATTTATTATTGTTTAGCTACGTGCACATTAATGAAGGTCCAGAGCATGCCGAGTTTATGCAAATTCACTGTATACTATTTATAAAGGCTCCACCACCTCTCAGCATTGCTGATTAAAATCACTTGTAGCTATGAGAATGATCATGTAATCAAAGACATATAAATGTGATTTTTTTTAAATTATTCACACCTGCACAAATTTCAAAATAACATACACTGCTGTATCTTCTAGATGCTGGAAAAAACAAACATACTGTTCATACTCAGTGTGCTATTTTTAAACGCCCACAATTTGTTATTTAAAGTTCAGTTTCTGCTTTTTGTGTGTGTGTGTGTGTGTGTGTGTCTTAACATAGCAAATAAACACTGTTTATTACCCAGAGAGATGAATAATTTTATTTCACTTGGAATTGTGTGCATTGTTTCATATGAATTAAAAGTAAAATGTTTGGTGTTGGGGCCTTCTAAAAAATGTAAGAATATACAGAAGCACTTATTGAATATTCTTTTTATCCATCAGTTTGTGAATTACAGCATTCTGCAAGACTGTGAGATATGGATTCAGTTCCCAGTTTTATTTGAATAATGAACTGAACTATGCTACCTTTAATTCTGTGGTAAGGCTGAAGAACAGTGAGGTGAAGGAAGGAAACTGGCTCATGTCATATCAATAATTGGATAGTTATTGTAAAACAACAACAACAACAACAACAAAAAACTCATTACTACCCTTTGTAGTTAATGTATCTGACTGTTAGAATATTTTAACAGTCCATACAGAGTGAAGCTACTATTATAGGAAGGATAGGCACTGCAGTGATCAATAAGGAGATGCTTAGCCTAAATGCTGGCACTGAAACCAACTCTGACACCACATCAATCTTTGACTGATTCTTAACAGGCATATAAACTTCAGTTTTTCACCCTGCTTCTGAGTATGTTAGCTGCATTGGGATAAAGGCCCACTGCTATCTCTGAAGAGCCATGTATCTAGAGAAAATTCACTGATGTTTTGTTTTGACAGTGACTGTGATTTTACGAGAGCTGTCCATTGCTTCTGTTTTTCGTCTGTCTCATATATTCAAGGAGCCCCTGGGAGTCTGGTTGGCCTGTCCAGGCACAGCAAGGTTTACTATTTGAACTTATTGAGCCCCAAGGAGGCTTAGGGACATACTCCAAGAAAGTTGTCATAGCCACAGAATCTCAATTCTTTTTATTTGTATATGCTCTCATATGTCATTCCCTTCATGGTGGTAATTCACACTAGACCTCCAGGATGTTGCTGTTTCTGTGCCTTGAACTCTGTCTGCATCACCTGTCATGATTTTCTGGTCAAACTACAGGCAGGCCTTTTTCTTTTATGGTTAGTTGGTGGTGCTGCTTTTTGCATTACCTCATCTAACTGTGAGAAAAAGCAGAGAAGAAACTTACAGTCTAATACTTTATTTTCTCATTGCTTTCTCTTTTCTGTCTTCCCTCTGGGTGGGCACATAATAAGTCTCCATCTTTTCTCTCATTTGTCCTTTTCCATTATTTTCCAATAACTGATAGGGAGGAAAAGAATAAAACCTGCCTAATAACAGCATAAATCTGCTTCTACATTCCTCTTTCTTCTTTTAACATTTATAATAAAACAATGTAATATCTTCTCCACACAAATAAATGCATACATTTATTTTAAAATTTATGTACTCGGTAAACCCTGTGTAGCTGCTGACACTAATGCAGTCCTAACCAGGCAGAGTATCCAAGCACAGCAGCACCATACTACCAGGAAAGAAAAATCCATGTCTATTGTGGAAGACCTGGAAAAGAGAGTTGAAGATGAAGGAGCTGCTGAGTGTGTGCTGGACAACCAGGTGCAAGGTCACCCTGGATGGGTAGTTCTGTCAGTTGTCCTACACCAGGTTACTTACCTCTGTTCATCCGTCTCTGCCCAAAGGTTCCCAGTGCCACAGGCTTATGGTCTTAACCACAGAGATAGTCTTAAGGAGGGCAGTTAATACCTAATGTCAAAGGTTAAAAAAACAAGCAAACAAAGGAAAATGTTAAGTTTTTTAACATATCTTAACATCTTCACAGGTCTGTAAGAGATTGTTCTTTTATATCATTGACTCAAAGTTTGCTGAGGAACAAGTCCAGGTCCTGAGCAAAGGTAGAGAAATCTTCTGTCTGGAGGACACTGATGGACAGGTCCTGGCTAAGGGTTGCAAAATCCTTTAAGGAGCACAGATGGACAAGGCCAGGAGCAATGAGAGAGGGATAAGTTGCTGATAATGGCCGGGAAATGGTCTTTTGTGTGGACTTATCTCAAGGAAGATTGGCCATTTCAGGAGGTACACACATGACTCTTGCTCAAGCACCCAGGGATGTCAAGTAGGCAGGGAAAAAAGGAGGATAAAAGAAGGTCCAACAACCATGAGGACAGGTGTCTGCCATCAGATTCCTCACTACAGAAGGTCTGCATGCTGATGGACTCAAGGTTTCTGCCATCGGATCCCTCACTACGGACTGCATGCTGATGGACTTCCCTGGGCCTGCTACCCGAGACCTGCTGCTTCCTCCTGGACTTACTCTGCGACTTCTTCCTGGACCCACCAGGTACCTGCACACTCTCATTGCCTAAGACCAGCCTTTCTGCTCCTGCCCTTTGGCCTTGGACCATCAGAACGGCGTGCAACAGGACTACGGCCGGATCCTGGTGGTGACGACCCCCGCTTAACGCAATTCTTGCTTCTTTCTATCTTTTCTATCGCTCACCTTCCCTTCCCCATCACCCCAATCCGTAATAGTGTCCGTCCTCCCCTTTCTTCATCTAGGTTATTAACATTTGTGATAAACTGGTTGGACCAACGTTTGAACCGTTGTTTCTTAATTTCACGCCGGGTATACATACCTCAAAGAACCTCCTCTCTCTCCTATAAATTGGAGCGAGACAAGTTCCTTCTGGCCAGCAAGACTGTAAGAATACATTTCCTTATTTAAACCACATTGGTAAAAATCTGAATTCAGCTCATACACAAAGATACCCACAACATCACTCAAGTCACAACTTTCAGTGCTCCTTGGCTTCTCCCTTTTTTGAAATGCACAACTGGCAATTTCCCACACCGAATAATTATTGCAGATTAAATTGCAATTTATGAGCCCCCGAGGGCTACCACAGTTCAGGCTGTTCCTGTCCAGGCTTCCATGGACTTCAGTCACCCTTCCCACGACCCAGGACCCCATACAACCCGTACTCCTTTCAACTAATACACCAGTGAGGCTGCAACAGGTTTGGTACCCAGCTGCCAATAGCCCTGCCCTACTCATCCATGGGTCTTGCCCTGACAGACCCTGTGGAGAGCGGCTGACCCTGCTGTACCCTGATGGAGGGCACAAAACTGAAGAAAACAGTGAGAAGGAAACTATTGGCCATTTTTCAAGACAGACAGAAGTAATCGTCTTCAAACTGTGATCCATTTCTCCCAAAATTATTTTTCTTATATTGAATTTCATATAGTTTTGTGTAAAGAGCTACAGTAGCCTCTTTGAACTGTCTACTTAAAAGCATATAACTTAAAAATAAAGCTGTTCTGGAAAGGGACTGAAAGTTTCCACTCATTTGTCCTCCAGCCTGCATCTCATACTCTGTGTGCATGTTTCTGTTGCTTTCCTTATACTGACAACTTTTTAATCTTTCATTTTTAATTTTCAACAGCTAGTTTTCGAAGACTGGAAGGAAGACATGGCTGAGGGAAACTGTAGGAGCTGTGTGGTCTATCTTTATCAGCAGCAGAATGGTTTTAAAATGACTTAGCCTGCTTGAGGCATTCTAAGAAACCCCAGATTTATGTGTGATTCTACTAATATACACTAATCATGATTCTGTGACTAAAAACTTTCATGAGAAGATCACAGGTGACCTAAGGGGATATATTGCATCATGGCAAATGGGTATAAATGGATAAAAATCACATATATAGATATGAATACCACAAGAAAGTCAGCTGAGTAGAAATAGTGCATGAGTAAGTGGATTTATCATGCTTATTAAAAAAACAGAAATACATTCCAGGCTGCTATTGCTCTACCTCTAAATTATAGAGCGCACAGTACTCACCCTTCTTAATGTGTAGGAGAATAAAAGAATATGTGTACAGTAACTTCAGATTGCTTTTTGTTGCTGTTGCTGTTGTTGTTTATTTTATTTATTTATTTATTTATTAATATTTGCAGTGCTGTTTCCTGATGTATGAGTTTGCAAATGTGTATGGATAAAGGTAGACTGGTACACAGAGATTTAGATTTCAGCATCCAAGGACCCACACTGAAGGAAGCTGCAGTTATCCTTATGAATTTATGTCTTAGCCTTACAGTAGTGCAAAATTCATACATTCTCTTCACCTATATTCCATTCACAACAGTATATATGTATTGAAAAATGTTATGCAACACCATAATGTTCTAATGTGACTATGAAACCTTCTGAATAGTATCAGAAGCAGAGTTCATTTTAGTGAGAGGAAAATTTAGAAAGACCTAAAAAATTTGCATTTCTTCATCATGTTTGTGAATACTGCAAATAAATATCATTGGATTCGTCATGGATGGCCACTGTCAAGAACTAAAAAGTACTGAGATACGTAAAGATCCTCATGGAAAAGTAGGGCAGGGATGACAGGGGCAAGAGAAGTGCAATGGTACTTGACACATTCAGGGCAAGACACTCCTGATGGACAATTGCAGTGTCATTGCCAGCTCAGGAGCATCTGCTTCAGTCACATCACAGTCAGTAAAATGCCCCCATTTCTGTCTTGCTGCTTACTCATTCACATGTGTCAGAATACCAATAAATAATCCTTATATTTTGAAGTGGCCTCGTATTTGTTCGAACTGAAAATCTGATGCTACATTGCTGTCTATATCAAAAATAATCTTGTAAATATAGCAGTCTCTCATCTTCATCCTCCCCAGTTGTTATCCCTAGCACCATTGGTGCAGCACATTTTGTTTGTGTGTTCACTTACAGAAATTTAAGATCTATGGCAAAGGCAATCAGTAAGTATTCACAAGAAAAAAAGTTGAAAACATAGAAGTGTGCTTTTTGCAGACAGGATGATTCACATATATCTTAATTCAATTTTACTCAAATTTACTTGTTATACAGTTGACAGCTAGGAAGCTCCTGATCATCAGAATTGAGGCAACATATTTATTCTACTCTGTTGCTCCCTGCACTCCTCTGTTTTTAAGGTCCTTTGAGTCACTGCAGATTCTTCATGGATATTTGTTACCCTACGACTGTTGGCTTCATATTCTGCAGGCAGCAACCATGCAGCCACTTAAGGTACATGGAATAATACACTACCTTTTTCTCTGGCTGCTGTGACTCTGCTAGCAAGTAAATGCAGGACAGGAAAACTACTGGGTAGTATTTACTATGTTACTAATGTTATTATGTATATACATATCTATGTTTGTGTGCATAACTTGGCACCCTGCCTTTTTACTATTTACTGAATTTGCATTTGTCTCAATTTACTGTTTGTTTCTGCAGAATAGTCATAACTGAAAGTTAATGCAGTGATAGAGGAAAAAGTAATCCTTCCTAATTGGCTGTGGTAATGTATTTTTTTTGAAAGCATTTTATTATAAGACTTTCACTATCGGTAAAGAATCAAAATAATCATTCCTCTCTTTTCTCCTACCCCTGAAGACCTGTAGCTGATTGTTGGGACATCACTGCACATGAAACTCCTGTATCACTAATGGAGAATCACCAGTTTTTTATTCTCTTTATTATTCATTTGTAAAAAGGGTGTGCTTTCTGTTGTTTCATACGACAGTTAAGGCAGTTTCAATGCAGAATGGTCTTAGCTGATTTTAAGAATTACATTCTTTCTGTTCTTCGGTGTATACAATTAGCAAACCTATAGTAAGATAGAACATTCAGGAAGCAAAATTTCATAATGTCTAAAATGTAAGTCCAAGCATCAAATCCAAGTTCTTTTTATTTAAAGTCATTTAGCAATAGCTATTATGCAGGAAAAAAATCTTCATTTCCTTAAAAAGGAAAAAAAACCTTAATTTCCTGAAAAACTGCTCTGAAAAATAATTGCTTGAAATGTACACTGTTGTCTGACAAAAAAAACCCTTCTAATTATTTAGCTTTTGCAGGATCTTCCTTGAACCAATCTAGACAGAAAGATATCCTTTATTGTTACTGTAAGAAGATTTCTTTTGCCTGGCAAAGACCTCTTTCATCTTGATAGGAAAGGAGACAGTGTTTCTGGACAAAATCAGGGAGTCTGAACAATGATCTACGATTTGACAAGGGAGGCAACATGAAAAGCCTTCAATATATTTTAATCTGAAATTTAATTATTACAGGCAAAAATACTCTTGGTTCTTCCTCACTGTGTCAGATTATTTTGTCAGATTATATAGAGATTTTATTATTTTAAAATAACAATTTTATTTAAAAATAAATTCTAAGGAGTTTTTGAAGACACTTTTCTTTAATAC
This sequence comes from Bambusicola thoracicus, assembly GCA_002909625.1. Classification (NCBI taxonomy): domain Eukaryota; kingdom Metazoa; phylum Chordata; class Aves; order Galliformes; family Phasianidae; genus Bambusicola; species Bambusicola thoracicus. The sequence goes on along the minus strand of PPHD01003375.1, from coordinate 15,603 downwards.
ATTCAAGTTATTTATGCTGAATTTACACCCAAAATCTTGAAAAATTTCACAAAACATGCATTGTATGTGTTGGAATTATGCATGACATCTACTAACGATTAGTTGGTTAAACCTTAAGTGTCAAATGATTTACAATTATAAAAGGTCATAGATTGTATTTAGAGTATAACTAGGCATTTGGGAATGCTTTAGAAAAGGAATACTTTAGAAAAGATATTGAATGAAATTTTTACGTGGATATGGTAAGTTTTCCTTTAACTGACAAGCATTTTCTTCTACCTCTTGAGAATACACTCTTTTAAGACAGACTGAGGAAACAGGAGGGAAGAATACAGCATTTTCACAGCTCAGAAATACTTAGCAACTATACTAGTTCTACAGTTATTATTGTAAAGTGTAAAAATATCACAAAACCTATTCACATTAAAATCAAAGTACACGTCAGGTACAAATCAATCCCAAACATTTATTTATCTGTTGTAACAGATGGGCAGAGTTCCAGAGCAAAATCCAAATATACTTGGCTAGGAGGACCTTCTTAAAGTAGTGAACATATAAATAAAACCAAGAGAAATTTAGACAAAAATATCTGTCTTGTGTGACTACTGAGATTCTGTCACAAAAGCAAAATCTGTATATTAAGATTTACTCTATGATCTACTACACATAAAGGCATCCTGAAGAAAAGGTGAAATATGATTGATATTAACTCCAAGCATAAGGTTTGTTCTCCTCCACTTGTCTGATCATTCTCTTTAATCCCAATAATATTGTGCATCATACTGAGCAGCAAACATCACAGAATGTTTATCTCTAATAGGCTAAGTATGTTTGTTCCATTTTCTAATATGTTTTAAAGAAATATATGACTGAAAAAGATAAATAAAAATTATAAATAAAAATGAACACTTTATTGTTCTTTTAAGTATATTTTATGTATTAGAAATTCGGACTGGCTCTGGGAATCTGCTTTACACTTTGTTAATATTACAAGCAGATATTAAATACCTAAATAACAAAAATTATGACTTCTAAAACCTTCAATTTTACTATTTTATCTTCAAGTTTTTATCCTGGCATTATTTTTACACTATCTCTAATAAACAGATTAATTAGACTTAGGTCTACATTTTGAGTTATAAACGGTGTAAATTAATCACCTAATTTCAGGACTGAAAATCAGTTATTCCATTAAGATTTTGCAAGTATCCCTGTATCTACCCCTCTAGGACGGGATGCAATCAGGCCAAGGCTGATGCAGAGAACACTGATCAGAATGCTGAGTTTCTTGATGCATTCTCAGCAGAAAGAATATAAAGCATCAAAGGACATCTAAGAGCCTTCCTTCTAGGTCTTGCTCAACCACTTCTGTGCAACTGGAATTTTGTTTTTCAGTTTCCTTTTTGGTTCATACGCAAAGGCCATTCTTTTCACTTAGAATACAAGCAGTAAAAATCTATCTGTTCGGAAAATACTGTAGCGGCAGAAGCAGACTCAGCGCAGAATAGCACATGGTTCAGGCCTCATCAACATGGAAATGTCTGAACTTTCAGCTCTTTCATTGCCAGTGGCTATTTTATATGAGTAAATTGTATGCAGCAGGACCACAAAGGTAAGTGGTGTGGTATACTTCATGGCCTTATGATGGAAGCCTCAATTTGGTTTCATTCATTTAGTTTAACTGGAACAAATTCTGGCTTAGCTATTTCTTGAATCATCTGGACATATTAGTTGGTAGGGGCCAAATCAATTCTGAAAGCATGCTGATGACTGAACAGAATAGAAGAAAAAGTGCTAGTATTGGACCATATGCCTTGGTTTTCCTGAATTTATTGGGATAGACATAACCAATAAATACCATGATAACAGGATTATGGGATACTCTATGTCTTCCACATTCCTCCATTTGTAGCTGACCCATGTTTGCAGAAAGGAATAATTGATTCAGAAGCCCAGACACAGTGCAAGTGAAAGGTAAGTGACTTCCTCAGCAGTGTAAAGCATTCCACAAATAAAAAGAAAATCAAACGTGAGATTCTCATTTGCTGGGCAAGTGCTCTACAGGCAACATAGAACAAGAATACATCATTTCCATTTCCTTCCTTCTCATTATTTCAAAGAGAGTAAGAAGTGTTTATTTCCTTGAAAGTATGTTTTACTCTCTGGATTCAACGTGGATGCAGTCACCTCCAACTTGGTTTTGAAGATGCCCAGACCCCTACAGACTTATTATAGCCCTACAGTCCAAGTTACATATATTTTAATAGGCTCTTCCTAATCATTTGTACTGCAGAGTTTGTACTGCATTCACCGGAACTGATGAGAGGTAATCACTGAGATAAGGCACTTTCTGATATTCTGATTATAATTTCAATGACAATAAGAAGCAAAGAATTCTTGAAATATATTATTTATAAAAATTTCTTCCCGTTCTTCTATAATGAAATAGCTTTTAAAAAATCTTTATAGGTATTTGCTAACTCTAGATGTGTGACAACTTTCTGAGATAAACAAATGGGTTTGTTTTAGGCAATTAATACCACAAAGACAAAATAACACATACACAGTGTGCAGTAAAGCAGACTGGAACCATTTAAACTGCACCTAAAATCAGTATAACACATGACTCCAAATTATTTAATCTACACAGATGTTGTAAATCATATTCATTATTTAATTATAATAGGAAAAATTACTGCCACACAGATTTGCGAAGTGTAGGCAGCTCTCTTTTACTGCTTCGTTAAATATATTGCCCACTAGGTGGGGGTAGCCAACCTTATTCAAAGAATGAAACTCTGAGAAGAAAATTTAGTCAAAGATGGAATAAAAACCACATTAAAATTTAAGGGCTTTTTTTTCTTATTACTTTTTCCTCTTTACTGTCATCAAATGAGATTAATTACTGTTTGTTAACTATTGAACTTTGTAAGTGATAATAAATGGAGGTCACTGGCAATTATGTTTAATTTGAGCTGATGGGGAACTACAGCACTGAACTTTCAGTATTACAAGTCAGGATATTCCTGTACCACTACAAAACAACTATTTTCCTGGAAAATAAAGAATGAAGAGAAAGCTTTCATCCTTTGGCAACAAATCATTAACTGGGTTTATAAAATATCACAGTTGAATACAATACATGTGCAGACTAATGTGGATCAGTTATTTTCAATAGCTTATTGAGTACTAGATTCAGATGCATATGTTAGATAGTCTACAGTATGTGGATTCAGGGATTTCTGAAATTTTAACATTACGCATAGAAACACAGGCAAAAAAATCTTGCCTGTAGACACTGAGGCATCAGAAGTCAACATACATATGATTTAATTAGCAATCTCACTAATATTGTGTGCACACCTGATGCATTCCATGCGAACCTCTACTTGCAAGAGAAAATTTTAAGAAACAGAATGACTTTAATTTCTAAGCTGCAACACAGCTGAATTCTGAATACATACATTACAGTGAATGACTGTTTTCTGAAGGTCTGTCAGTAAAAATATATTATAATAATGATATTAAAATATTTTAAAAGCCCAGTTGGCAGTAAATGCCAGCCATGTTGCAAATCTTGGAGACCTTTCATACTGGAGGTTAATGGGGAATAGGAGGATACTTAAGATCAATGTTTATTTATTTATTTACCATACATAGCACCTTAAAAAAGTACTACCTGGGATGAAAGGTTAGTAGATTAGTCTACCGTTCTCTTCTTTTTAAAAAGCATCTTTACTGCTTCAAATTTCTTTCCTTTTGTAATGTTATACTGTGATTTGAGACAAAGATCATAATTTTTTGAGCACATTCAATTTTGCTTAATTAGACAAAGCTGATATTATATGAGAATATAGACAGTTTAAGTTCAATTTCCAGCACTTTCAATTTATCATGAACAAAATGAAAGTGAAAATGAGAGCTTGATATAAAATTCTAAGAACTCCCTTAATTTTATGTGCTGTAATCACTGTTATGTTTTTAATATAGGCACTCTTTTCTAATGAATGTTGTTGTTTTTCTTCCATGAAGTAGAATTGTATTCCATCTTTTGTTTTGATCACAGTCGTTTCCTTTGCTTAAGCTATTACCATCTAGTTCTGGAGAATTTTATTTCATTTGCTTTATTTATATAAGAGATTTTTAAAATTTTGGTACCACGTTCCTGTTGCAGAATTTTGCTAAAAATAAGATAAATGTCCATGGGGAAAAATAATCTCTGTATGAATGTGTATGGGAACTCTTGAGTCATGGCCTGAGCCACTGATTTATCACCTGAGGCAAGGACTGGGTCAGCCATGGGAACATAGGTGAAAGCAATTCAACTGCGTGACAGGAAGGGGTGGAGCCTGGCCCCATTTGAGGGCTGAATGCCGCTGGGGAAGGATCTTCTTCTGGAGGTTCCTCATTTTTGGAGTTGTCTACTGCAAGCCTAGATCTTTGGATATGGGTAAGCACTTCTTCCTTAATTGTTTATTTTTTCATCATGGTAATCATTCCAACTATGACACCTGTAAAGTACTAGCCTAACTGCACTACTAGTCCAGCTGTACAGAATGTTAGGCAAACTTTTGATTGTTAATATATTGCCGTGATTGAACATTACAAAAGCAATTTTGTTGCTGATGTTTTTTAAACATCTGTTAAAAGAACTATCGAATTTAAATTTGAAACTTGACCCTATATAGCAGTTGATTGGAAAAAATACTTTCAGTAGTTCTAGAAGAGTGGGTAAAGCCAGTGCATGTGCTTTGAAATAAGAAAGAAAATCTAAAATAAGAAATAAATAAAGTTGGATTTATGGAATAAATTCTGTGTAATAATATTGTGTGTAATAATATTTAACTACAATGCATTGCAAGTATTGAAATCATTATTATAATCTTCGAATATGCTTCAATATTTTCAGAAATGCAAATGGTATATAAAAGTGCACTGGAATATTTTACTGTAATAACTTCCTCATATTAAATAGTACTTCATTCAAGTTGCTTTTTCAGGTTTAAAGATCTTCTTACATGTTCATTTTTTAAAAAGTGAGAATTAGCCAAAATTATATTAGAATATACAGCTCTAAATACAACTTAATTGCTGCCAAATGACCCTGAATATCCTCCATTCTTAAGAATTTTTTTTTTTACCTGATACATCATAAGAAACTTCGATATACTGAGGTAATACCATGTGACACAGTTATACATACTCATGTTGTATGCAAGATGAAAAATTACTACTCCTTGGAGTATCAGCTTAGTTTTTGTATTTTATAGTTTCTTATTAATTGGTTCATATGCATTTTTGAAAATATATTTTTTATCTCCCACTATATTTTATACAATCAGTTCAAAAACTCTGTAAGTAAAGAGGTGTGCCAATGACCATAACTGTTTTTCCTCTTCTTCAGGCTAGGATAAGTTACTCTGAAGTGGCTCAAAGCGACAAGTCATCTCATCTCTATCTGCGTGTATACTTTTTGCTCCACACCTTGGTTCTCTGCTTGTGCAGTAGCATCTTCAAAATATCCTTTCTATATAATTCCTCTACCATAATCTCCATTCATTTATGTCACCATAATCTAAAACCTGATGATGTCGGAGCTATACGCAGTTCAGCATAATTGTGCAGTAACAATTGCAATACTTGAAAGAGAGAAATCTTGGTCCTAGCGAAATCAATGACAGGTTTTGTATCATGAACCAGATTTCATTTTCAAGTTTCTAGACAGTAACCTGAAGATTCGAGTAAGTAAACATCAATCCCCTTGTTTTTCTGCTCTCTTCAAAATCTTAAGCAGAAATATGAGTGCACATGCCAGAAACTGTCTAGTGCACAAACAGCTGAGTCATATTCTGAAAACACCATGTGGGCACTGAATACATGTGCACCCAATTTAAATTGAAGAAATTTCTTCAAATATATTCGGTAAGTTCTTCACCTACACTCTGCAGTCAATACAGTGCATTCCTGATATCTGTGTGCTAAGAGTTATAATTGATTTTTCATTTTAATTTTCATTTCTCTGGTCATAGAATCACAGAATGATTTGGATTGGAAAGGACCTTTAGGATCATCTAGTGCCAACTCTCCCACTAAACCAGGTTACTTAAAGCCCCAACCAGTCTGGCCTTGAACACTTCCAGAGCGGGGGCATCCTGTTCCACTGTCTCACCACACCTGCAGTAAATAATTTCTTCATAATATCTAGTCTAAATCTATTCTCTTCCAGTTTAAACCCCTCATCCTATTACTACATGTCCTGGTGATGCGACTATTTCTAATCCAGTACAAATGGCCAAATTCCTTCTTCTCCAACTGGTCAAATTCCTTTTCTACAAGGCAGAAAAAAGCTAAGTTCAGATAAAACAGGACTCATGGCCATATCAGTAGCACTATATTAAACAACGTTGAGACCTACTCTCTGACTTTAAGGACAACTGGTACAAATAAATCATATGTAATTAGTCATTAATAAATTTTCATATCCTTCATCGTATAGCATCTGAATTCAAATAACTGGAGGTACACTCTTAGAATCATAAGAATTGCTCAGGTTGGAAAAGACCTTAAAGGTCATCGAGTCCACAGCCTAACCGAACTATCTTAACTCTAACATCCCTCTGCTAAATCACGTCCCTGAGCACCACATCCAAACAATTTTTAAATACATTCAGGAATGGTGACTCAACCTCCCTGGGAAGCCTATTCCAGTGCTTAACAACCCTTTCTGTAAAAGGTTGCTCAGCCTCCATACTGACTTCCTGCCCTGCCTAGAAGGTGCCTGGGAATCTATTGATTCGCTCAAGCCAAAATTATGATGAGAAATAATCTAACTACTTAATGGTGTAACAATTTGGCAAAGTTTAGTTTATTAGAATAGACATATTCAGTGTCTTTAAGCATCTTCTCATGCACTCTTATGATGGTTGCATGAGAAGATCTAACTGAAAAGGGTTTTACTGGATTCAGTCTCTGCAGTTCAAGCCTTTATGGAATCATAGAATTGTTCATAGAATGACATAGTTTGGAAGGGACCTTAAAGATCGTCCAGTCCAACCCTGCTGCCATTGAAAGAGTAAGTCTTTGAAATAGGTTTTCATTTCTCATTAGGAAACTTTGGTTTCCTTAACTACATAGCACATTGTTATCAAGTCAAGATTTAATTTCATATTTTTAATTTTGTTCTTAGGGAAGAATTTATTCTTTTTTTCCTAGTAGATGAAACTACTCACAAATTCAAATGAAATGTAGGAAGTACTTTCAGATGAAATGAAGTATTCAGAAATTTCAGAGTATTTCAGCAGTTTCAGAACGTGCTCTGATTCTCATCTGCAGGGAGGTGAGTTTGTATCCAGGTTTAATTCCAAGAATTCAAACCAGACTTTGAATTCAAATTCAAACCAAACTTCAGGAAATTTAATGAAAGGGACAAGCTACAGTCAAGCTCTGACTCTGACTGAGGACAGAATTCTCACCAGAACCTTTTTCCCCTCTCAGCAAAATGGCTTAGCCTGCAAGTTATGAAGCAGACCAAAAAGTGAATATGTTCTAATCTGTATAAATTGAAAGTTTATTAATTCAGAACCTAGCAACCACCTACCCTCTACTCCCTTTTCCAGTTGAGTGCTTGGTTGACAAGTTTTGTGATTGGTGGCATGAAGAAATGAATGCTGAAATTTGTGCTAATTTTTGTTTTTTTTTTTTGCTGCTTGTATAAAAACTCTTGATTTTGTATAAAACTCTCTTGATTTTTTTTTCTTTATTTTCAAGAAAAGCAAAAAAACTAAATCTCAAACTGAATCAATTATATTGGCCTGAATTTGTTTATTTCAGAACTGTAAGAACGCAGAACACTCAATTATTGATAGGGTTTCAAATAGGAGGGAAAACCTCTCCAAAGATTCACGCATTTTATTTCTGTGTAACTCTTTGAGAAGAAAAAATTATTGTTTCATGTTCATTTTTTCTTCTAGTTCTGAACTGAAGTTTAATAGTTCTTTGACTTGATTTTTATCTTATTTTATTTACCATATTTTAGTTGGAAAGTCAGCAAGGACACTGATGTTCTACATATCCTGGTGTGTATGCAAAATAGAAGGCTCAAAGCATACTAATGATTGCCAGTTCATGCTGTCTGTGGAGGATTACTAAGGATTACAAGTAATTACCTGAAATTGTGCACTG
>PPHD01003374.1:1150-31777 GCA_002909625.1 Bambusicola thoracicus | reverse complement strand
TAACTATTGAAAAACTTATAAGTGCACAATAATAATAATATGCTATCGCCTTCCTATTTTATCATGTTACCATTTGTTTTGCAATACAACAAAGTATGGCCCTATGCAAAACTGTAATCCATCCAGCTGCACTAAAAAGACCATCCTTCTCTCAGAATATTTCAGCAAGACACAAAAGAGCTTTTGACTTTTTCATCACGTTAAAATGGATATTTAGTCCCTTAAAAAATCAATTCAAGTTCCTCTGGTAGCCTCTGCAAACTGTGGAATAGCAGAATCAAGATTTGCAGTCATTGCCGTGCCACTGTTCCTTCCTATATATTCCTAGAAAATGGCTGTCACCTAATGATATGTCTTCCAAAATGAGACTGTGACAACTGCTTAAAGACACGTGGGATGTTAGTGACAGACATCGACTATTCATCTTCCAACATTACACACAAAACTATTTATTTCTAAATTGTAGGTTGTAATAATATATTGATGAACCTATGAGTCATCTAGATAAGGTCAATATTTTTAGTGATTGCCGTAGATTTTCAGGGCAATATACAAATTCTACTGAAGTCAATAGCAAACAAATCCTTGACTCAGCGCTGCTTATCTCCCTTTCCTCTTCTTGAAAATGTCAAGTAAAGAATTAAGGTTTAATTTACAAGGAATTATGCACTTAAGTGTTTCCAGGATATGCATATTTTTGTTAAATACTAATTATTTTCTATTTTTGATTTAAGAACTGTATGGAAGTGACATGCTGAATGAAGAGGATCAAAGGAAGGCCCTTTATTTCTGCAGATGACCTGAGATTTTCATAATTACAGGTAGCAAATATTTTAAATTAAATTTGGTGGATTATTAATGTTATTAATATTAGTGGTAAATGCTTCTGTTCCTGTCTCTGACTATTGCAGCTTTCCAGCCACAGCCTACACAGCTGGTAGAATGGTTGAATAACACCACCAGTATACATGCCATACATGGGATCCTGCCACAGATTAGCTACGAGTTGCTCTCATAGAATCACAGAATGGCTCAGGCTGGAAGGGACCTCAAGGATCACGAAACTCCAATCTCCCCGCTGCAGGCAGGGCTGCCAACCTTCCCCTTTGATACTAGACCATGCTGCCCACGGCCCCATCCAACCTGGCCTCTGTTACTTCGAATAGTAGAAAAAGGCATTTACAAACAACAACAGAACAAAAGAGATCACAGCTAATATTCAAAATGATACAAAGATCACAAAGTAGAGTGACCTCCTGTGATGCTTATACTGTTATGTTTAGAGGCAGTTGTTTATTTCCATGTCTTATTTTGACCCAAGACTTGTGTTTGCACTGAGAATTTGAATGCTGAGATTTTACAGATTAAGCTGTATTACTATTTTAAGTACAAACTGATGACATGAGAATACAGATGGCATTTAAAGCGTTTCATATTCTCTTCTGTTTCTGCTACTTCCTTAAGAACTTGACAGAGAAGGCTTTGTGCATATTTTTAGAGGAATGCTTGCATGTCCTTTATGCGTTGTTTAAGACAAGCAAAGACATTTCCTCATAGACAAGGATAAGCCTCACATAATACTTTTGTCATAAGACTATTAACTGATATTTTTCCTCTGAAATGTAATTAGAACTTGATAAAAAATGATTGGTCTACAGGCCTACCCTTCTGTTCTGGTTCGTATTAGTTCAGCATTACAGCCTGAGTAATTACGCTTTTCAAATTCAGTCAATCATTTTAAAACATGAAACTCTTGGATCTTTTGTAGAGCTGTAACTTATTTCAGAAGCAGCTAGGTGTAACCTTTGGAGAAACATAACTATATACCCTTTCACAATTCTATTTTTATCTACCTCTGCGTGCCTGGGGAACTCATCCTCACTCCTTCTTTGTAGTTGTATTTCTTACCTCTTTATCAGTCTGTAGAGTCATCTGCTGTTCCATTACACTTTGTCTTTGGCTGGGATTCAGCAGCAGCTGAGTTCTGAAGTGATGAAACTTCTATATATGTTCTATGCTTGGAGATTTCAAAGGACTTTGCAATGTTTCCATCAGGAGACTTTGCTGAAGTAAGTACATCACTTAGCTCCTGGTTATTATCTGACTCAACGGCAGTTGCATTTTCAGTCTCCAGACTGCAGGATTTTGCAGCAACTCCAGCCAGTTCTGAATATGATTCACAGAAAGAAATGCTGTCACAACAAGCTGAGTTTTGCATCAGAGGCCAAGCATCTGAAATGTCTCCACAAGCAGAGTGTGAAAGAGAACCAAGGAAGGCAGGAATCATTTCTCCAACAGAGTCAGAAGTCCTGCAAAAGGATAAAAGGCGAGCAGTTTCAAAAGCATTCCAGCAAATATTATCAGTATTGTAATTATCGTCATTAGCGATTATAGGTATTTCAGACAGATTAAACAGGGTCATATTTAGTCAGTACTCAAGAGGCATCCTGTCCAAAAAATTCTTTTGAAATGGAAGCCAGGCTGTCCTTCATCTGGAAATGAAGAGAGCTCTGGAGATTACTATGAGAGGTAAAGAGGATGCCTGAAGCCCTTCACAACGTGAATTTGGGGTTCTAGAAAATATGAAATACAGTTGCAATGTTTAGTCTAAAGAACAGAAATGTGATGAAATGTATTTGTTCTTCAATGTGTGCGTGTGGTGGGGGGTTAAGGCAGGATATAAAAAGTTTAAATTGCAGTAAGAAAGATTTTTGGGAAGACTGGCAAGGATTTTTAATTGTTAAAATTATTTAGAAAACAGGGAAGAAAGCAGGAGTAGAAACTCAATACTCTGTCTCAAATAAAATGTTGATACTGACATATTTCAGTGCCTGCACATCTCTACTGAAAGCCCAGTAAATGATCTCCTAACACATTTTATTTCAAAACCTGTCTGCAAGATTTACAAAAATATACAGGCTATAGTCTGATAGAAAGTAATAATTCATGTGACCAAAACTTTTCACACATTAATATTGCCTGCAGTGCAATTTAAGCAGCTTTACTCATTTCCAAAGCACAATGCTTGAATAGCTTAGATAAATACACTGAGATTTTTTTGTAGATTGAGGTGAAAAGTCAGGACATTGAACCACAATTGAAGGAAATACAGCATTTTGGCAAAGGAAATTGGAGCAAACTCCAACTCTACTGGAAGGAATCGCGTACCTTTGATGTATCCACACAGCATGGATGTGTCATTTACTTTTAAAGCCTTAACCAAAAGGATTCTCAAAAAGTACACAACTCTCAATTTGTCGGCCTTGGTAATATAAAAGGATGATTCAAACTTGCTGGTATTTAAACAAGTTGTTACAGAAAATTTAGCTATTCTACATCTCCTACTTGGGCCGCTAACCTGCCCTGCATAAACAGTATCTACGAAGAAGCTGCTTCTACATTTTCAGATAAACTTGGCCAGAGGGAGAAAACAGCTGGAAACCCTATATGGTAAACATTAAACAGTTTAAAGAAATAAATAAATCCAGTGTTAAAATCTGTAACTAGGAAACTGCGTGACACCGGAAGCTTTATATTTTTAGTTCAAGGCATTACTATGCCAATAACAAGTACTGTATTTATACTCAGCTGTTTAGCAGAAAATAATGGTTAGAATCTGGTAGAAACTAAAATACTTAACATTTCAAGTTTCACAGTCATTTAGAATTTCTAAAAAAGGGAAGATTTTCATGACATTTCTGAACAGCCTATTAGTCCCCTTAGATTCACAGGGTTAAACAGCACCTTGCTAACACAAAGCAGGAAGGGAGGTCACCAAAGCCTCTACGGTACCGCACAGTAAGAGAGAAATGGGTCACTTCTTCAGAGAAACTGATTTAACAAATCAGAATTTATTAAGTAGCACTTAAACACCACATATTTTTTTTCCTTATTTAATGGAAGATTTTTTTTAACCATAAAACTATTCTTGCACAAAACAGGATTGGCTATGATTCATCAAAATCCAGTATTCCACTCCTAACAGCTATTGTGTCCTGTGTAAATACTGACTTGATTGCATACAAAATAGCTGTTTAATAGACTTACACAAAATTAAATTACCTTTCATTAAGCGTAGTCTGTGATTGCAAAGCACAACTGTGACTGCTGTGCTCCATGCTACAGGTTTCATCACAACACAGTGAAGGAATCAAATGAACGGGCCCTAAGAAAGAAAATTGATTTAATAGTGTTAAAGGCATCAAAGTTGAGGTAAACCTATACTCTGTACTCTTTCAAAGTTAAGTACTATTTTACTAGTTACATTATAATATATGGATTAAGGAAAGAGATCTCTTCTTGCAATAAGTAGGTTAATTTATTTCTTTAAAATAGTTATTTATAAAAATCGTTCCTCCTGAAATAATACAGACGCCTGCCATGAAAATCTGAATGTCCACTCTTCAAATTAATTTGCTTTTTAATTGGGTACATAGAAGAGGAAGTACTTCATTCTGTCAGTTAGCATATTAGGTATTTAAGCTTGTGTTTCAGTTAAATTATCTATATGTTAATATCATAAACACAGCTGTTCTGACAGCACTTCACAAAATCTCAGTGATTTGAATTCAGGTTTTCAGTGTCCTTTAGAACTGGTATCATGTTCTTACTATCTGCAAAATGCTTCATACCGGTTTAAGTCTCCAAGCCAAATGCAGTGCTATTTTTATCAGAAAGAAATGAGATAGATAAGATGTTTAATGCTTTTATTTAAGTGAATGGTCACTGGAATGAAAACAAGCAAACAAAAAAACCATAACCAAATAACTACTTAGAAATTCTATGTGCTTCTTGAGAAATTAACAATGTTTGCTTCGTAGTGAAAGCCAAACGTCACAACTTAAGTGTTAGATAAAGGTTAATCATGAGTTCTTGTTGCTTGTACTATTCCTGTTCCTTACAGTGACTTTTAAATAGACTTAACATACCACAGGTCTGTGATGTGCTTCTCTGGCACTGGCAGCACGTTCTGTGGTCGTATTCATTTAGCCGTGGTCTATCAAAACAAGACAATTCAGATCCATTGTAATGAATGTCTTGTGATCTCAGAGACCCTTTTGATAAAAAGAATAAAATATGTATTAGTAAACGATACTTTTTTCCTTTTCAGAGTCTCTATCTTCAGAACACTTAAATGCCATAATATACAGCATTTCCATACATTTTCCAACCAGAAGATCCACCATGATGATGGGATTTGACATAATGCAAACCACAGGATTTGCAACGAGCCCTAGAACAGCTGGTCCAACTACAGCTCTCCTAGGAAGATATTTGCTCTTATTTTGGTGATAATTTGAAAGCCTATCATATTCACTGTTCTATTTTCTCCATGGTTAATGATTCTCAGTGATATCAATCTGAACTTTTCTACATTCAACTGCTTTGTTTATGTTATCTTAAAGAACTTTATATTAATAGCAGACTTCATTTAGTCTGTATCTTTGTAGGCCAAGATGAATGAATCACTAAATTTCACTAACTGAATTTCAAATTCACTATGCCTGAATTTCTCAAAACTTCTATTGCCAAGGTTAAAATTTCATCTTAAAGATGTCCTCAATCCAAATCATTAATGAAAAATCTGCTATTCCCACTGGGCACATTCATTAACTCAGCAAGCTAATCTGTATTTCACAATGGCATGTGATGCACAGATCCTCCATGATGGTATGATGGTAATGGTATGATGGTATGATGATGATCCTCCATGATGGTAATACATCAGTATTGCAATTCTATAATGGCATCCTAGCTTAGATCTCCAATGGTCCAAATATATCTCTGCAGCATTTAACAGAGTATGGTGCATAATGAATGCAAAACTATTTCTGGACATCTGTACAGCATTTTCTCAGAAGAAGCAAGTACATCCATACTGAGTTTGCATACATGTATAGGCTTGTGCTAACTTTTTTATCTCAATGATAAATTTGCTTAAATGCTGTAGACATAACAGTTCTAGGTTTATTTATTTACATACGTAGAGATTTGCCAACCAAATACTGATGTATTAATATTACAAAGAAACAGTGATAACTGGAAACTTACAGCTTGGTTTCTTCTCCATAAACTGCCTCTTGCAATAGATAACACAAAGAATAAGAAGAGCCAAGAGCACTGTTGCAAGTGCACTGCATATAACTGCTGCTAGAGCAGTGTCTCGAGGACTAGAAGCAGTTGATGGGATCTTCACAAGGTTTACTTTGGTGGTACCTGAAATGTAATTAAGTAATAATTAAGGAAAATTGTGCAATGTCAGAAATGTACAAACACATGAATGAAATTTGGGGAAACAGAAGAGGCTCTCAGTGCTGAAAAAAAAAGAAAAGAATGTTCCATCTGGTAATGTATAAGCTTTACATAGATAGACAATCAACAGCTACATTATTAAAATATATATATATTGAAAAATGAGTGATAATGAGATGCACACAAAGGCACTCTGACTGCCTCTGAGAATGGAATCAGATCTTCACCATGAAAATGAAGACCTCTCAATTTTTAATGTCTAAAACGATTTTAACTATTTCCTAGGCTATAGTAGAGAAAGCTGTCCACTAGAGGGAGTCACAATTACATGAACTTCCATTCAAAAAGATCCTTTTTGAGAACCTGAGATGCCCACAAGAGTACCAATGCTGTCAGAGATATCATCTTGCTTGGTTGCATGTATTGTCATGAATTTCTAGAATCAAACCGAGGATTTCACCAGCACTACTTTTTTTTTTTTTTTTTTTTTTAATTCAGTGGAAATTTTTAATACAAATAATATCTTCAGTGAAAATTCAGCAGACTGACTTTATATCTGTATTGTTGAAGGCTTATTCAACGTCTCTAGCTTTGACAAACATGCCTTTCAAATGGAAAGTGAAAAAAAAAGCCAACTGAAATCACGGAAGATTTAACTGCAACTACAGAAACTATCTTAAATTACAAATGATCTTTTTAAAGTAAATTCTTTTTTAACAACTTTTTTAACACATTTTAATAGCTTATAAAAATAATTCAAACTGTATATTTCTCCCTGAACTTCTTTTGTTAAAACCCAAAGACCATAATTTCCTAAGAAATAGTCCATACAGTCATACGTATAAATTGGAAAACAGATGCCTGCCAAAGTATATTAGAATCACTAATTAAATTGTATGTAAGTACAAATGTTTGTTATTCTAACTGCCTATAATAGTAGCAAGAAAGAACTTGCTTATTTACTGACTTAGTGCAATCAATGGGATTATATTACTCAGGAATACTTTCCTCACATAATTACGCTATTTCCTCTACACGCATCAAACATCGGTACCAAAGCATTTAAAACACTCCATCACTTTGTTATAAAGGTCAGATACTTTGCCAAAAATCTACATCTAATGAAAATGAACTTCCTTACATCCAATTGTAAGTCCAAATTTAAATCCAAATTTAAAAACCAAAAATGAAATCTATGCATTACATGAATGATTTGTACTACCACGTTTGATCCTAAAATCAAATGTGTGGGGACCAAATTTGCACCTGATGTTTTTTGCATCCTGGACTGAGCAGGACTTCTGGAGAGTCCAGTGAAGAGCCACCAAGATGATGAAGGGACTGGAGCAACGCTTCCGTGAGGAGAGGCTGAGGGAGCTGGCACTGCTATAAATACTTGAAGGGAGGGTGTCAAGAAGATGCAGCCAGGCTCTCCTCAGTGTTGCCCAGTATCAGGACAAGAGGCAATGGGCACAAGCTGGCACACAGAAGGTTCCCTCTGAACACCAGGCAGCACTTCTGTGCAGGTGGCAGAGCGGTGAAGATCTCCTCGGAGATCTTTCAGAGCCACCTGTTTGTGGCACTGGGCACCTTGCTCTGAGTGTCCATACTGGAGCAGGGATTGGGCCCAATGACATCCAGATGTCCTTTCCCACCTTAGAAATGCTGTCATTTTGATTTATTAAAAAACAGTAGATCTTAAAACTTATTAATACAGAGGCTAAAATCTTCTACACAACTGAGAAACATATTTTGGAACTGTCGTTCTACTGAAATTTTATTATTTTCATTGTTATATCAAAAGGTGCATTATTTCTATTTCAGCTGATAGAACACAATTCCAATCCATGGTTATGGGTAATTTTCCTTCTTAAAAATTATTACTTGCCCCTCTCCTTTTGTTCTATAATTCCAATTACTCACAGAGTTAAGTCCTATGACTTCTTTTCCAGACCTTCAATGGTGTTTTCCAGAAAGAAAACTTTTCAGGCGGCCATGTTTGCTGGGTTTGGTGTGAAAATCACAGATATCAGATCTTCATTTTTATCAACTACCTGACTGAGTCCGCAGGAGGTTACAGATAGTCAGGACAAGTATTTAAAAACATGAAAATAAAAAATTATCAGAATGTCTTCAAATATTTTTTTAATGTCCATCTATCTACATGCTTCAGCCTACCTACCTAAAAGCACCGATCACTTCTTAGAAATTAATATTCACAGTTAATAGAAAAAAAAGAATTGTTATTTCTGAAAGGATGAACAGAACAAACACTGGATGTAGAGCTGCTATACTTTTGACTTTCTCCCTTTGCTCAAAAAACAAATCTATCTGCAAGTGTAATAATGCATTAGATTTAGTTCTGGGAAACTGCAAATGATACACAATTCTTTAAGTTTCATCAGCAGCATCCAAACTGGAAATACGACTTTATTTTAAATTGGGATGGCAAAAATGAAATTTATTTTAGTCTGGCTACTTAAGATTTATTCTGCTGGCTTTTTTTTTTTTTTTTTTTTTTTTTTTGACTTGAGAAAGCAATTTTCAGTTCCTGAGAATGTCTACCACTCATCTTCACCTTCAAAGAACTTTTTAGAATAGCTGCTGTGAGCAGTCCATTGTACTTTAGGTCTAATTATAATGATAGTGATCTTCCCTGCAGAGACCAACATTTTAGAAGTGGATTGCTGTTGTAGAAGCGGCCCGTTGGGCATTGTTGAACTTTGCTTTCAGTGTTACTCAGATATGTATGCATTTTCATAAACTCTCACTTTTCAGGCTCACAGACTTTATGGTCCCATTTAAGTAAAGCAAGGAGGTGTACTTTAAGCTTGTACTTACATCTGTTAAATGACTAACTTTAAATATGTAATTAAACACTGAATTGGACAGGATACATTAGGAAAGAAGGGAGGCGGTGCATAATTTTACAGTTTTTGAAAGCATGTGCATATGATGCATTAAAAAAAAACAAACAAAAATGTATTTTACTTGAGAAATAGATTTAATGTTCTAAGTTTGGTTTCAACATATTCTGAAAACGTGCTTGTGCTCAAAAAGAATTAACCGAAATACCAAGCCGCCTCCTGCATAATTTTGAGGAGTAAGCTGAATTGTGTATTCTACCCTTAATTAAGGAAAATTAACTTGTAATGTCAGTGTGTGCAAAGATGTGGTTCTTAAAAGCAAATGAAGCTTTTGCTAAGCCAAGATGGTTAAATAGTAATAGCTCTGCTACTACTGAACATACCAATTCCAGTTGTATCACTATAGAGTCTGACAACAAACAGAACAGTTGAATTTTCAGCCAGTCATACCAGATAACCAGAATCTGGGCAAAATGTAAAGATACTTCCTTTGTTATTTATTTTCTTAGATTTTTTTTTTCCTTAGAGCTACGACCAATTACAGCCACTACTGAAATCAGTATGCCAGAAAAAAAATAATTCTGTGGCAGATTAACCATCTGAAAACAGAATTTGCAGCACTTTACATTCCTTCCATGAATACACTACATACTTGCTGAAGCTGAGGATGATAAAACGTGGAATTTTATGTCTGGGTTTTTTTTTAAGACATTACTATTAACATGTCAAATCAATATTAACCTAAAGAAGGCTTACTCATTGAGACACAGCTAATCAAAAATCCACTGGAATAGTATTCACATGATAACATGGTAACAAAGTGCCATCTTTTACAATCAGGACTGAAAATAAGATACAAAAGTAAAATAAAATGTGATTTAATTTCTGAAATACTGATATTTCTAACCAAGAAAGAAGAAAGGAGCATTTGACTATTATAAAAAGTGTTTGTTCACTACCTTTACACATTCTGATTGATTCAAGTTGGTGTATCAATCTCAATTTGACAAGAATTAAGGGCTCAGACATACCCTCAAGTTACAACACTTGAACAAGCTATTGCCTGTCAGTGGAACTGCAGCAGCTGTCTGTATGACTGCCCTTCATCCGCAGGAAACACAGAGTAGTGTGAGGTGACAGTCCTCCATTTTGAAAAAACTTTGAATGACGTTTATGTGCACTTAGAAAGAAAAAAGGAATGACTTTACCTAGCATACCACCCCGCTGCCCAACAAGCAAAATAATGTATTATGTATAAGCATATGAATATAGGTAGTACAGGTATTACATGTATTATTTGTATATATACATAAAATCCATTTGTAATATATATCACTGTGCACTAACATCAGTGGAAAGTATGATATCCTGAGTATATTCCTGAGACTTCACAAGAGAGAATATCGCCTCCCTTCTCCAGATCTTTCATGTAAGAGGAAAGGACCTTTATTAAACAGTACTGCTGCAGACCATGGTAAAAACTGGAGAGAGAATCTCCTGACAGCTGTAACAGGACGGCCAATTGCGTGCATGGCCTACGCCCAACAGTTCATTGCGTCAAGCCACATCTTTCAAATGCACAGCAACTGCTGACATTAAAGACTTTAGTTTCCAAGTTAGTGCCCTACAATTTTATTTGTCTGTTTCATTTTGCTGTTCTTATTTTTTTAATAAACGTACCAAGCAGCCTTAGGGGAGAAAATGACTATTCAAGTGTTTATCCTTTGTTTGGAAGTCCTGAAAAATGTGTTTATAAATCTAAATTTTGAAACTTGGTGTATTCATTTCCAAGCTCATTTCTGTTGCACTGCATATTTTACAGAACTCCAATTGTTGACAGCCTTTTATGATTAAAATGGTAGAAAATTACACCGTGTACGTGAATTTAAAATACAGTACTGGATATACGCTGCTGTGTCTATAAGGCACAGCCAAATTCTACAACAGGTTTTTATTTTAGTAATTGAGAGGTGTTAATTCTTGGTCCTTCTGTGGTAATTTAAATTGAAATGATACATAGGCACACAAGGAACCTTGTTTTGTACATAAATTTTCACACAGAGCATGGTGACGCACTGGAACAGGTTGCCCAAGGAGGCTGTGGATGCCCCATCCCTGGAGGCATTCAAGGCCAGGCTGGATGTGGCTCTGGGCAGCCTGGTCTGGTGGTTGCCGACCCTGAACATTGCAGGGGGGTTGAAACTCAATGATCACTGTGGTCTTTTTCAACCCAGGCGATTCTATGAATCTATGATAAAACTTTCAACTTTGAGAACGGTTGGCCATTGAAAAATAGACTATGTGAGAATAAACTCTCAAGTAACCCGGAAAAAAATCTGGCTTTTGCTTCCAGCAGCTTTGCATCCTCAGCAGCTGAAGATGTCTAATATCTATTTTGCACAGAATTCCATTTCTTTTTCACTTTTCACAAGTGTTCCCATGTATTAAATCCGTAACACAATAATGGCTGTGTTAGAACACATAAGTTTGCCAAGCACAGTAGAAACTTACTTTCCTACTTCACTTCTAATGTGCCCAATTAATCCAAATTTTTTTCCAGAGATGTTTTGGGAACAAGAACACAGTATTTTAGAATAATCTCCTGTTCAAATCTAACTACATCATGCTAGTGCCTATACTTATCTTTATCTTCCCTCATAGAAATCTAAAGTGATTAACAACACCCATTTTAAAAAAACTTCCTCCTGACACAATTGGAAACAAGAGAGTTTTGCTGCTTTTGGATAACTACTTAAAATCTCTAATGCACCTAGAATGAGCAAATAGTGAACTTCAAAATATCTGTTTGAATTCCATGTGATCATAAATTTTGACCCTTGAGAGTAAAGAAGAAACAGCAGATAAGCCACTCCATCAAAATCTTAGTAATGATAACTACAGCAGAGCTTGTAGTTTATATGCACATCAAATCTTGATAAATTATATTTACTATATAAGAAAACATCCTGCTCACAAATTCCACTTTCAGTGGTGTGAGTACCATTGATCACATGATCAAGTATGCAAAACACAGGATGGAAGCTTTCTCTTTCTGTGGAATATCCAAATTTTCTGTTATTCTATATATATTCCTATATTCTTAGATTACAGGCTATGTGCTTTCTCACAAAATCCTGTTGCTAAAACACTTCATCCTAAGAAAATACGAGCAGATGATGGTAATGCTGTGAATGTAGATGTCCCAGAGCATCAGAAGGGGATGGACTTCTTCTAGAAACATACCATTCTCTTCTCACTCATACAAAAAGTTGAGAGAAATGGCTCTCAGTTCCAAAATGCTCATGAAAGTCATTGTTCACATAAGCAGACCAAGAGTACGTGCTGTCTATAGAAACAGTATTTTCAGATGGGCAACTATTGTCATTACATGATTCCTGAAACAGGAGATGAAGACCATACATTCTTTAGAATGTAATCATAGAATCATTTGAATTGGAAGGGAGCCTTACATCTAATCTAACTCTCCTACAAGGAACAGAGACACCTACACCTAGATCAGGTTGCTCAGAGTCCTGTCCAGACTGACCTTGAACATCAGGGATGGGGCATCCACCACCTCTCTGAACAACATGTGCCTCATCAACCTTATTGTAAAAAAACTTCTTCCTTATATCCAACACAGATCTCCACTCATTTAGTTTGAAACCATTTTCCCTTGCCCTATCATAACAGACCCTGTTGAAGAGTTTGTCCCCTTTATTTTTAAAGCCCCTCTTCAGATATTGAAACATTGCTCTCAGGTCTCCCTGGAGCATCCTCTTCTGCAGGCTGAACCACCTCAGCTCTCTCAACCTGTCCTCAAAGGGAGGTGTTCCACCGATTGGATCATGTATTCACTAGCTAAATGACAATTCCATGCATGTTTGTATGTAAAAATAATGAAGGTTGTATCTTTAGCTAACAGAGATTAACAGGTTTGAATAATCAGAAGTGTAATGCAACAATGTGAGTTCCATGTAAACAGAGAATTGCAGATTACTCACAGTTTTTGTTTACCTCTGATCCAATCAGAAAAAAAATTGCTTTATTTGAAAATGTTTCATGAATATTGAAGATAATGAAAGTATTCAGCTATCTGACTTCTGTCTGCTGACTGGATACCTGTTGTGGCATTAGAATTACAGGGTATATTGTGATCATTTTCAGTCACAAGGAAGTTATGGCTTTTGTCAATACAACCTATCCATTCAAAAAACTACCTAAATGTGACACACCTGCTATATTTGAATATCAAATTATTTTCAGGATCATTAGCTCATTTTGACTAAAATAGAGGTTGCTGGAATGGCTGAATAGTATTTACTCCAGAAACCTTAGAGTTCTAGCAGCAATAAGAAAATTCAGTAAAATTCTGGTACCCTTCCATTTTTGCTTCCTGAAATGAACAGGTAAGGAAAATGAAATAAAAATCCAGATGATTGGAGCTTAGTCTTTAGAATTTCTGTAATGTAGTAAATCTAGTGAATGTGAAAAAACATAAATGATAAACAAATTATTCTAACTACTAGAAAACCAGTGCAGAAAGAGAATACTTCCAAGACATGACTAATAAAAATGAGCAGTGAAAGAGATCTAGAAATGTGTGTGTGTGTTTGACACTGGAAGAACTACATACGTTACATATTAAGGAAGATTAATTCTGAATTGAAAGAACGTATAAGAAGTAGAAGACAAAAGTGCCAACATTTTCAGATAACCTCATTTAATCTAAAAAGTCAATGCATATATAAAATTGGCACTTAAGTATTCTAACATTCATCTTCAAGAGTGACAAAGAACATTCTTTAGCACAGATCCTAAATATATAAAATTAAGCCTTGAAATCTGTAATTTTAAAATCTGAAGTCCCAGTTTGAGAGTCTGGAACTCTCACATCTCATACAGAATGAAGAAGAAGTTAAACAGAGATATAGATTTTGAAATGGCCACCACACTAAGTAACACGGTGCCAAATGTCATCATGCTTGCCCTAAAAGTAAGGAAATCCAGAGAAGGATTAGCTACTTTTATCTTCTACAAATTACTTAGCGGCAGAGAAAAGTTTCCATCATAGAATCACCAAGGTTGGAAAAGACCTCCAAGATCACCTAGACCAACCACACTCCTACCATCAATATCTCCCCAATGAACTATGTCCCTCAGTACAACACCTAAATGTTTCTTGAATACCTCCAGGGACAAAGACTCCCTGAGCAGCCTGTTCCAGTGCCTGCCCATTCTTTCAGGCCATTGTTTCTCATCCTACCACCAGTTAAGCAGGAGAAGAGGCTGACCCCCACCTCACCACAACCTTCTTTCAGGTTGTTGTAGAGATTGACAAGGTCTCCCCTGAGCCTCCTCTTCTACAGACTGAACAATCCCAGTTTGCTCAGCTGCTCCTCTTAAGAATTGTGCTCCAGACCTTTCAACAGTTTTGCTGCTGTTCTCCAGGCATGCTCCAGGGTCTTGATGCCTTCCTTGTAGTGAGAGGCCCAAAACTGAACATAGTTGTCTCATCAGAGCTGAGTGGAACCATCACCTCCCCTGCTCCTGCTGACAGTACTATTTCTGATACAATCCAGGATGCCATTGGCTTCCTTGGCCACCTGGGCACACTGCTGGCTCATATTCAGCTAAGCATCGACAAACAGCCCTAGGTCTCAGCCTAGTGATCCAGCCTGTCCAGATCCCTCTGAAGGGCCTTCCTACCCCCAGGCAGATCCTCCCATGTTGGCATAATCTGCAAACTTACTGAGGGTGCACTCAGTCCCCTTGTCCAGGTCATCAGTACAGATATGAAAAAGGACAAACCCCAGTACTGACCTCTGGAGGACACAACTCATGACTGGTCGCTAGCTGGATTTAACTCCATTCACCACCACTCTCTGGGCCCAGCCCTCCACCAGTTCTTTACTCAGCAAAGAGTGTACCTGTCCGAGCCACGGGTTGCCAGATTCTCCAGGAAAACATTCTCTTAATACCACTGAAAATAAAGATCTGTGATCTTATTTTAAAATAAAACTAAGAGGATGGGGGAAAAGTCACAAACAAGCCTTGTAACCTTTTTCAGATGCAGTTTCTGGATGAGAAAGTAGTGATGGGGTTTCTCCTTTCAAGTAAAAGTGTAAGAGCCCTTTTCCAAGACGCAAGAGATTGAAGTCCAGCTCCATCCGCTGCAGCCTCCATGGAGAATGTTTTAGAAACTAAGTTATAAATTGTTGTGAGTAAAAGTTTATTTCATCTCTCCAACTGAATTTGGTCAGTTGTAAAAATTCAGGAGAAGTAGTAAGCACCTCTCTTAAGGTAGCCAACAGCCACGAGAAATGCATTTGTGGAATGTAAGAAAGTTAAGTAAACCATGTTACATGTTAGTGAACCACTTATGTTTTTCCTGTTTATAATTACATCAGAATATCAGTTGTTTAGAATAAGCGATCGAGGCAAGGCAACTACATCTGATTTTTCATTTTTATTCTTTAAAAAACACCCCTGCTACATATTTTCATGTATTGGTGGGGAAAATATGTTTTTACTGTGGAAAACTGAGTGTTTAAATAATTAAGTCTGTTTCATAACACTTGCACACAACTGGGATGAATTACGATCCTGAATTACAGTGGAGATTAGGAGCTGCAGAATCAACACTATTGGTATTTTCTAACTTTTTTTATGTTCAATTTTGCAACTTTCAAATGTAAAAAAAAAATCAAACGTACGTGATCTGAAATACATGGCATTAAATATAATTTTTCATAATTTTGTAACATAAATGCTAAACGCCCTTAGAAGCTGGACATTCATCACCATCTTCTTTTAATACTGCATATATCAAAGTAAATTTCACTGTTTACTGCAACGAAAGTTACCTATTGTGCAACGTTATGCATGCACATGAATACTACTGTACAGATGAAAAAGATGTAGCTTTGAAGTCTGAAATAATAATAGCTTATATAAAGCAGTTTTAATTTACCACTTAAAGCTTTGAGGATAAAGCAAAGCCATACAGAACAAAAGGCTGCTGCGTACAAGCTCCTAACTTTGTTATTTTACCTAATCTGAGATATAACTTCTTTAATAGAATTCAGAAGGAATTAGTCAAAGAATAGAGAAGATACACTGAAAGGTTATCTTCTTTGAAAGGTCAACCTCTATTGGACTCATTTGATCAAAGCAAACATCTGTATCTCAGTGAGTCACCTGAGAGTTCTTTGCGCAGTTTGGTGATGATAGCAAAGTTTATTAAGAAGGAATGAAAAAAAGTTTTTAATCTAAAAAACTCTATTTTCCTCCCTTAAAAAGAAAAAAAAAAGAATAAATAGAAGGGTAAGAGGGACATCAGGTATACGGAAGCTGGACAACGTTTATTTCACCTAACCTGACACTGGCAACTCATTGAAATGCACTCTAACTTGGGAAGTCTAAAGACAAAGTCAGAGCTACTCACTTCAGTGTCTCCTTATAAAACACAGCTAGAAATAGAAATCTCCAGATAAGTGTGTTATTTTTTCTTTCCTGAAACAACTTTGTGGGATCACAGGCTTGAAAGACTACTTCACATTAGTTATAGAAGCTTAACTTATCTGGCTTTCCTGAACTCTTGAGGTACTTAACTCTCTCCACTGATTATCAGTGGAAGATGGGGCTGACAAGTTCAGTGTTAAGCGTGAGCTTTTATAAACCTAAATGAGAGTGCACGAATTCCATCCTAAATTTCCACAAACACATACGGTAAGTAAAAATATATGTACATTCAATAGAGTGCACACATAATTTAAGTTCATATACGTATACTTATGTATACACACACTTGAATGAACATGGATTTGAATGAAACATCATTAAAACTGATGGATGTAACCTTTTCTTTAAAGAAAGAGATTATCTTTTCCAGAAATAGCCATGGTCTGTATCTCAGACAAATGCACAAGTCACTGCCCAAAATAACACGTAGGACTGCCTCTGTGATCTTTGTAAAAGAGGTGGTTGGCAGGGCACTGCTTCAGCAGAAGTGAACCAGTAAGAGCGAGACTTGTGCAAGGCCTATCACTAGAAAAATTAAAGGGAAGTAGAGAAATCCTGGAATCATACCAGCGATCAGTGGGAACACTCGGTCTTTCCAGCTCATCAGATGTTACTTTATAATGAACCATCACTGATAAGGCCCTTAATGCATCACTCTTATTCTAAGGCTACTGCATCTTACTCTATTTCCAATACATTCTGGGCCTCCCAGCCACTGATTTCTTCTGGATACTTCAGTGCTGTTACACTTTTGATGATTTTCTTAATAGACAGTTGGCAAACATTGAAAGTTGCAGCCTACATGGACTCCCTGTTCACTACTGTCTTTGTTTGTTTTTATTATTGTTTTACTTCTTTTTTCTTTCTTTTTAACATAGGAGGAACACAGCCCATATATTTTTGAGCAAAGCAATGTAGCCAATAGTATCTACCAGCACAAAGTAGGATAAGAAGAAAAAAACATAACACACTATCAAACATTTCTTTGGGACTATTTTCTGTTCATGTCAGTCACAGTTTCAAGGCTGTGTAGCCAAAAGTCACAGCAATCAGCATGTATTTATATGGAAAGCACCAAAACTCAGTGCTGTTGGGTTGGTATTAATACAAGCATTTCCAGAACTAGTTGGAAGAGAGAAAATGAATATAGCTTAAAAGCATAATATTAAATAAATATGTTTAAAGTAATCTTATACTTCTGTAATTAGAATATGCCAAAAAATCCAACCAAAAGTTACTGGAAAGGTGTAACTGTATTTTCAAACTGTTTGCAAACACACACACAAAAAAGCAAAAGTTAGCTAAAAAAAATATTTTTCCCTTTTTCCACAATGCACGCAATGCTGCCAAGAATTTTGATCAACAAAAATGGCCAAGTCAAATCGGAACTTTGCAAATTCACTCTATACAATGAACAGATGATTACTTTTAGCTATTGCAAGACCGGACTAAAAGGCTAGCCACATTGTACACACATTAAAAAACAGAAATAGTACTTATTCTGTGCAGGTCAACGATTAGCCTCTTCTCTGTAACTCAGGAATTTCAAGTTCACTTTAATCTAGTGTAATTGAGCTAACCAGCTCTTACATTAAAAAGTGATGATTAAGTTAAATTTCTTGCAGACATTCTGTACCTAAAACAAACATTCAGTATGCCTCTGGCAAAGAAGGATACTAATTATAGGATTGACTCATAAGATGAAAGGCTGCACAAGTTACTACTAGAAACAAAAGTATGGTAAACTGGTTTGAAAAAACATATTGAAATTCTCATACTCCGCAGTTAAGATGAGAATTTTGTTTTGTAACTGTACTTAACATTGTCAAGAAATAAAACTAAATATGATTACAAGCTGCTTGTTATTTTATTTTTAATAAACTAGAAGTGAATACTACAACTGTAAAGCTCTTCACCCTATACACTAAATAGTTTTTTTTAACCTACTAAAGACATGTGATCTGCACAACAAATTTTTACTCTACAAAAACATGCAGAACTAAGTATTTTGGTCACTCTCGATTTTCTTTTGTTATTATGCACTTAAGATGCATATTTTAAGGATTCACTGCATTATCAGGCAATGAATCTCTAACTTCACTCTTCACCAGCAATACTTCAGTTCCTGATTTAAAAAGAATCATGAAAGAAACACATGAAGGCTCCAGACATCTGTGGGGAGGGACACACAAGTTCAAAAGAAGTTTTGTATTTCAAAATGAAACTTCCACTGGGATTAACAGATAGAGTTACCATCTGTGAGTTAGAACAAAGATAGGAAAATCTGAGATCCTGCGCTGTATGTTAACATCTACTGATTCAATATAACCATAATGCCAGATGAGCACCACATATGTAAGCTTTTATTAACACTTACATGAGCTTGTGATGTGAATTAACAAAGTAATAGAACGTAATCATTTTAAAATGTCGCCTTGTGATTTTAATCTCAAGTTATATATTTTTCATCATACAGTAAGAAATGAGGTGTGTATTCTCAAAAAGAATACATTGGAACTTTGTGTTTTTAAGTATATCAATACGTGCTTTAGTAGATAAAATTGGGTTACATATGATTAGTGAAATAGCTGAAACTAGAAAGGCAGTATGTTTCAGTGCAATCCAGCTTGCTCAGATACCACTTTAACTTGACACCATCCACTTTAAACATTACTGAATTATGATCATATTTTATAAATTGCATTTTCAGAGATTATGAACAAACAGGTGAGCAAAACAACATTCCACTTCTAATTTATTCTATGATTTCCATTTGTATAATGAAAGCCATTCATATCACATCTATTCATTCTGGATATCATTTAATAACTATGTTGCTAACAGCTTCCTACATAGGTGCTGCCAATAGTAACCTAGAAGAGGTTATATATTGACTTTTTCTTTTTAAGATTTCAGTCTCTGTTGTCCAGATTTTCTCATTTCCTTCCACAACTATAACTAACATCTGTGTTCCAAAATGCCCGCAAATTATTATTTTTAAAAACTTTCTTTTCCTCTCAATAGATTTTCTGCTGTTAAAGAATATGGCAGAAGCTTATGTTACAGCCTTCTCAGTGAGAGCATAACATAGCTCCCTCTTCACTATTAGATCATCCAGTGGAATAAAAACAGGGAATTCCTTCTCTGAGGCCCCTGTTGCCCCGTCACAATGAACAGATATTGGCCCTTGGGGTCAAGAGTTTTTAAAAGGTATAATAAATGATAAAGTTACCGTGTATATTGTGTACAATAGAAACTGACTCTACAAATATAAAATTATATTCTAGCAGCCAGGAAAAAAAACACAATAGGTGTCATTCCTATAGACCACTGGCAACACTACCAGTACATTTTGATATGCTTCAAATAGATAACTATTAAAAGCAATTAAAGAAATTTTCTGTTCTCAGAAACATGATCTTAAGTGTATAGTGGGCACTCCTGTATCCAGTGCCTGCAGAAAGTGTTCGGGTTCATCCATATTATGATTATGAACTGTGTTTCTTTAATTGGGATAAAGAATCAAATTCAGTTAAAAATATACATTTGGGATGAAGGTAAACGGTGGACAGAAATGAGGGAAAGTTCTATTTCTACCCAGATATATGTAATGCCTGTTTTAATGATAAGCAGCTACATGCTTCTATAGACACAGAAAATAAAGTCATAAATAATATGAGTTAGAAAAAACAGGTTAGGATTACATACACAAAAAAAAAGGGGGGGGGAGAGGAGAGGACTCTGTTTGCATCTTTTTGTTTCAGGAGGAAAACTCAGCAGGCAAAC
Source organism: Bambusicola thoracicus (assembly GCA_002909625.1). NCBI lineage: Eukaryota > Metazoa > Chordata > Aves > Galliformes > Phasianidae > Bambusicola > Bambusicola thoracicus. Next base: position 11,348 of record PPHD01003374.1, on the reverse strand, counting down.
TGACTTCAAAATAGGAAGAAGAGCTGTTTGGCTAAGTTGTGTGTGAATCTTTCCCCAGTGGGTCAGAACCTCTGCAATTATCAGTGCCAAGAAAACGGTAAGCATTTAGGCTTTCTAGGTTAACTTGTTTCGATCTAGGATGAGTGAAAGAAACAACACTGCAATAAAAATTTATAAGACATGAACAGCAATTCTCATCTTTCTGAAACACCTAGTAAAATGTCTTTCAGACTCGCTGAAGAGAAGTCACTCTACCATCAGGGCACATATGGAAAATATCAGAAAGACTTATTACTTTTTTTTTTAAGTGTACAATTCAGTTGTAAGGTAATGGAAAGCTAATAGCTTTGTAATAAAACAGTACTGATATTTATAAGCTAGTGATGCTATTACCTTTACTTAAATTAGCTGTCAGTTCTTGTAACTTTTGTAAAAGGTTTACGCAGTGTTCCAGCTGCTTTCTGTCACAGTGTCCAACATGGATGAGAAGATTATGAGATGCTATGGTGTAATACCAAATCAGAAAGATACTGAAATAAGATGGACATACATGCAGGAAAATAACCTAATAATTAAGATCGGTTTCACTTGTTTTATGTTTTCAGCTGCTATTTGTCTTACATGCACATTATAATGCCTGCCTCCAAAGGCAGCTCTGTATTAGCAAGCCACTAGACCAGGCTGCCCAGAGCAGGTCCTTCTCTGCAGGGCTGCTCTCAAGGAGGTGTTCCCCTGGTTTGTATAAATACCTCGGATTGCCCTGACACAAGTGCAGCACCCTGCACTTGGCCTTATTGAACCGCATTAGGTTTTCATGGGCCCACTTCTCCAGCCTGTCCAGATCCCTCTGGATGGCTTCCTTTCCTTCCAACATATCGACTGCACTGCTCAGCTTGGTGTCATCTGCAAACTTGCTGAGGGTGCACTCGATGCCACTGTCTGTGTCACTGATGAAGACGTTGAAGAGCACTGGTCCCAAGACTGACCCCTGAGGGACACCACTTGTGACCGGCCTCCACCCTGACACAGAACTATTAATTCATATGGAGGTTTACAAATCCAAATTAGTAGATTTATAGCAAATCTTACTTTTCCTTTACCAGCTACATTTACCACCAGAAAGAAGGAAATACTATCAGATTTTAGCCCTTAAACAGCACGTTTCATAATTGAAACAATGTACCTTTCAGATTTAAAGAGAGGGATTCAATGGTAGATTAGGACACTTACTAATAATTGTCAGAAAAAATAAACTGTAAACATACAGAAGCAAAGTAAGAAAAAAATCTGTAGAAGAAAACTGTGTAGGGAGCTTTGCAACCTTAGTGAAAGTGATTTATAGGTCTGTAAAACAATACTGAAGTGGCTAAGATATGGACACTTAATATAAGAAAGTGATACTTTCTTTATAATCCGTTACATGCATTTTGTCTCACCAAGCCATGATCTTTACTTTAATTCGTTATCTTAGTAAAAATTGATTGTTTTCAAGTGTAAAATTTTGGGAAGATGTTGAAGAGATCTGGAACACAGGTAGTAATCCTCTTGATCCACCCATCTGGAGACTGAGAACTAGGCACAAGGGGGAGAATTGACTAACTGAATGAATGGTGGTGTGGATGCTGTCATGCTCAGTGTTTTCGATATTATGCTCTCAGATGCACCTTTGAGAGACCACATATGCTGACATCAGATGCAGCTCAACTGACCAGGAGGGGCAGGAATGTTCTGGGCAGGAAGCTGGCTGGGCTTATCACCAGAGCTTCGAGCAAGATTTGATAAGGAAGGGGATGTACTGCTGAGTGACTGAGAAGAGCCAGTGAACACTGTCACTTTAGGAAACATCAGGGGAAAACCTCAGATTTGTCCCAGAGGAACTTGGGAGGGCTCCTTAAAGACGACAACATGGCCAACAGCCCAGCTGAGGTGCCTCCATACTAATGCTTGCAGCATGGAAAATAAGCAGGAGATGGAAACCGTGGTGCTATTAGAAAACTGTGACCTAATTGTTATCACAGAAACAAGGTCGGATGAATCATACAACTGGAATACAACAGTCAAGTTGTAGAAGCTTTTTAAAAGGGATAGGCAGGGCAAGAGGGGCTGGGGGGTTGTCCTTTATATTATGAAGTGGATAGATTGCAAAGGGCTGCCTCTGAGAAACAGCCTCAGGTTGAGACCTTGTGGGTTAAAATCAGGCACCAGATCAATAAAGGACATCTAGTGGTTGGGGTCTACTACAGCCCATCTGATCAATGGGAACCTGTTGACGAAGTCTTGCTTCAGCTACAAGAGGTGTCACACTCACAGGCTCTCATCCTGATAGGAGATTTCAACCATCCAAACAGGGAAAACAACAGGGGAGGATATCCTCCTGGTCAGTATATTGGACAGACCAATTAGAGGTAAAGCATTACTAAATCTGGTGCTCACCAATGTGGAGAAGATCATTAAAGAAGACTGGAGGCAGTCTGGGCTGTAATGACTATGGCCTGGTTGAATACATGTCTTTGAGGAATACAGGCCTGGCAACAGAAGAGTAAGGACCCTGAACTTCAGGAGAGTGAACTTCTGGCTATTTAAGGAATTACTGGATGAGAGCCTCTGAGAAACTGTCCTTAGGAACAAAGGAATGGAACAGAGCTGACAACAATTTAAGGATGCCTTTCTGATAGCACAAGAGCTCTCCATTCCCCAGCAAAAGAAACTGAGTACAGGAGGCAGAAAACCAGCATGGCTGAACAAGGACCTTCTGGTCAAACTGAATGATAAGAAGGAAAAGTACAGGCAGTGGAAGCAGGGATGAGTGGCCTGGGAAGAAAAGAGACAGCCAAAAGAGAGCGTGTCCCTTCTGAAATAAGAAGGGAGAACTGGCTTCAACAGACAGGGAGAAGGCTGAGGTAATCAACATGTTCTTTGCCTCAGTGAGGGAGTGTGGGAGGTGACTGTCCCTCTCTGCTCCATCTTTGCAAGGCTCCATCTGCATCCAGGTCTGGGGTCTCCAGTATAAGAAAGATGCAGATCTGTTGGAGTCGGTTGAGAGGAGAGCGACAAACACAGAGTGCTGGATCATTTCTCATAAAGTAAGGGGATGCCTTATTGAAGCCTTCCAGTACTTGAGGGGAGCCTATAAGCAGGAGGGAGACTGACTTTTTACATGGGTAGATAGTGACATGACAAGGGGGTAGGCTTTAAACTAGAAGGTGAAATTTAGGTGAGATATTAGGAAGAAATCCTTACCCAGAGATACCGCATCCCTGGAGGCACTCAAGGCCAGGTTGGATGGGGCTCTGGGCAGTTTGATCTGGAGGTTATAACCCTGCCCACAGAAGGAGGGTTGTAACTATGTAAGTTGCTATGAAGCAACTATTTATTGCCATGGAAACTACAACAGATACAAATAGCAGAATAACACTATTTGACAGAGCAAATTCTGAGCTACAAAACACTATTTTCAACAGGTCACCACCATTAGCTAAACATTTTTGCCAGCAACAAAGAAGAGCCTGCATGACATGATCATAAAGATCTGCATGACCGTATGGAACGCGGCTTTCACATTGCTGTCACTACAGCTGAAAAGTACCACCCACCACCTCACTGTGCTCACATTCACTGCTTGGTCTTCATAAATATTCTGCAAGCATCAATGAATGTCCACGGGTGCAATTTATTCCACGTGAAGGAATTTAATCCCACACCTTTGCTTCATACACACTTCCATGTCAGATACCAATCTGTCAGACTGTCCCTTCTTCAGCCATCTGTCATACAGCAACAGCATGTAAAGAAAAATTGGTGGGAAAGTTCTGCTTCTACTGCCATACCACCAACATCCACCCTGGAAATTGTGAGCCAAAGTAATAAAACAGGAGGCAGTACTTTCAGAGCAAGATGCCTTCTAACATAAACCATTATATGATACTATGAAATATGACATAAACACATTTACATCTGTTTGTTGGGTTGTTTCAAATGCACATGATGTTACCATCAAACTGTAGATATTTCTCTGCTGTGGTTTATTCAACAAAACATTACTGCCTCATTAATGCAAATGATGCATTTACTTCCCATAATATGTAGAGACTAGTTTCCCAAGCTCCACATGGAATAGTATCCTACCCCTGCTCTCTAATCTTCCCAATGCTCCTTGTTTTATGCCATGAAGAAGAAAGCAGAAGAAATCATGACGTCAATCTGACTTGGGTAGAACATACTATGCTTTGTTGTTGTTGTTGCTGTTTTAACATCACAGTATAAGGGGTGCTACTCTGATGCTGGCTTTGCTGTAAATCACTCTTAGTGTCCAAATTTTAACTTCATCTCCTGAGTTATTCCAGTTTGTTTGTACAACGAAATTCTACAATGTATCTGCACACAGCAGGAGTAGACCACTGATTCCAGACTGGTCCAGAAAGGAACAGTAACATGAAAGCAGTAGGAACCAGTTTTTGCAAACAGTTTAAAAAATGTTTACAGGTTCTTCTACTCAGTAGAAGGCTTATTCACAGGTTAGAGAAGTCAGGTGATATTCAGATGCAGTTCTATATTTTGAATTGAATGATACTACCGGAAATACTTGTAGGAATAGCTGACATAGCCACGCTGATCAAAATGGAAGCAACACAATTATTTCATCTGCCACCATCATGTGTGTACAGTGTGCGTGTATGGCTGAGTATGGTTTATTACATTTTTTGCTTATTTGCTAATACAGCCTAGCAGAAAACACAGTACTTGCTCAAAGAATGCAATGAAATCTTTAAGAAATCTTCTGCTCCTTACTCCAGCCTTTTGAACATCCTTCCTTCAGTTGTGCCAGCACAAATGCTTTGGTATTAACAAACTCATCAGATTAAAAAATAACCTTAATAAAGTAGTTGTTTTCAATACCACGGTGGGATCCACAATCTAGCTTACTGAATATTTTCATGAACAGTTTCAGAGTAGTCACTGGGTAGCACAACAATGGTCTAGACAGTCAGAAGGGAGAATTCTATAAGCCTGAATTGTTGCTGAGAAAAAAAAATAATCCATCATCAAACCCGTACATCACTCTTTGCTGAACAGATCCATTTAGGACAAGGTATGCTACCATACATTTCGGAAATTATATCTGTGATTGACTGGGTTTTCACTCTAGTTCCTAGTTCATATTATTCCCTTTCTGTCATTCAGTAGAAACCCAGTATCTACAGCTGAAAGAAACAACTTCAGATTAGAAAGTGAACATAAACAGTCATTTAAAAAACATGCTTTCATTTCTAATGCTTAGATGCTTCCCCTATATGTAGGATTGGTATTTTCAGTTTATTTACCTGAACTAAGCAAAATATAACTACATCATGGTGTATTTAAATTTCTGGCATCCTAAGACACACAAGTTATTGTCTCCCCTTTTAAGTTTAGACAAAGGTGATAGCAGTTCTCCTGGCCTCTAATACTCTCTTTACTTGTTCATTATAGAATCCTTTCAACTTTGCCTTTAGCAATTCACAAACTCATTTTTTTCCTGAGTAAATATTTAAACCAGATCTGTTTAAAAATGTCTACAGAAAGAAAGAAGATAAAAGCAAGCATTTAGATTTATAGCTAGCTGGGTAATAATCAACAGCTAGTAGTGCTGAAAGGACTTCATCCATGTCTCAGCTTTAACAGGAACCTTTAGTCCAGGCACGGGGCTGTGAGCCTTTGTGTCCTTTTGGTAACATTCTTAAGCAAATAAAAAATTTGCTGCGCACCTCAGTGGACAATTAATTCATTGAAACACGACATTTAAACTTTTCCTTTTCATCTGCCATATAAGAGTTTGCTGCACTAATATTTGTCTTTCTGTTTCATATTGGAAAGAAGGAAGATAAGAAAAGTAGAGAATTAGAACTTAGCCTGCTGTAATTGAGAGCTTGCCCCATACACCTAGTTGTTTGTCTCCATTTAACTTCAATTAATGCAAACTTAAATTTTAAGCTATCAAAATGTAGTAACTAGTGAAATAAACTGCAAGCAATTTCAGCATTAGGTTTCAAAAACTGACTTTCACACACTGGTATTTATACTTGTAGAATCACACTTTCTATTTAGGCTTAAAACTGAGATATTTCCCCCTTGTGATGTTAAGTAAAATTCTCATAAACAGGTTTCAATTCATTCAGACCACTCTAGGCATAAATTTCTAGGCTGCTCTGAGGACGGAAGATACACTTTCTTAAACTGCGATATCTTATGTTAGAGAACTGAGGAACCAATACACAAATTCTTAATTAAAGTCTTCTGAGAACCACAGTGAAATACTGTAATTTCACTTCACGGTAGGATTTCTGTTTATAAAGATTGTAGTAGTTGCTCTGTATTTAAAAACATACAATGTGATGCATTTCAGCAACTTGACAACTCATACTCTCTATAAAGAATTGCTTCTGTTTGGAAGAGGGGAAAGTTCCCAAAACATAACAGTTACAGAAAGTTACACAAGTAAACCCAACGTTTTCCACAACATTATGCTGAAGTAGTTTTCTTTTTCATATCATAAAGCAGACAATAATAAATAAAATGAGAAAACTCTACTCCTTTTATTGAATTAAGAACTCAGTGGGATATAGACCATGAGTAGGTTTAGAAAAAAAGTATTAAAAAGCTGCTGTTACAGAATACTGTGACTCTCATTTCAAAAAGATTCATATCCTCTCATTGGCCAAAAATGAAGAGAGAAGCTGCTTACCTGTTTCCTTCTTAATGCATATAACATTACTAAATTTATGTATACCATTCTCCCTTGCTAGAACCTTAGAAGTTATTTTAAAGGTATCAACGGATAATCCTTTCTGCATATCACAAACTTTTATTCACTAGTTAGAACTGGAATCAACCATGTAGTAGGACAGAGGACTGTTTATCCTCCAGTGATTGGTCATATAGCTTTGTAATAACAGTGCTGGACCTGCTCAAATGTATTCACAAAACCATTTACTAACAACAGAAAAAAAAAGAGTCATGCAAAGAATTCTTCACTAATGTCATCAACATTTTTTTTTTGGCCAGACTTTCAGCTTAAACGTTCTAAAGCTATAAGTTAATTTTACTCCAACAGGAGGTGAGGAACACTTACAGTGGGGTTCGTAGGGAGGAGGAGGATCACCACAGGGAACACACTCCATGTCTTGAAAGCCTCCAAGCTTGGTCTTCCTATAAAACCTAGAAAATACAAGAACAATTCATAGTGACAAAATCTTTCTCACAGAAGTTTGAATGATATCATACTCTCATACAAAGAACTTATCTAAAATACCTTCCTAATCAAGTAGGTCTGGCTTTTTTTTCAGCCATAGTATTAACCTAGCAAAATGTTTTCTGTTGCAGCACATTAAGAAAAAAGTACTAACTTATGTTTAACTACTAATATAAAAATTACTTTAACATATGAAAATTATATCAGCTAAACCAAACAGCTTTCCAATTGATCAAGAAACTTCCACAACACCAACATGAATAGAAACAGATTCATAGACTCTAAGACTGGAGGTGCCAGTGTGATCGCTCACTCTGAAATCTGTTAATATCTATCTGTAGCTGACACAGCTACTGAATTTTTTGAAGCTGAAAAATAGAAAATGACACTTTGGAAACCAATGCAAAACAGATACCATCATGTTTTATAAGAGACAATAGCTAAACCTTTAGTTTGGCCAGCTGTATATTATATGTACATCCATCCTCTTAGGCTGCATCTAAAGTGATGCGTAGGGTATGTAAGCAGCGTCACGTTCTATAGTTCTATTCCTCGTAAGGTCCAGACTAGAAACTCAGTGATTCTTCTACCCACGTCTCAACCTTACTGCTAGTTAAAGCACACTGTGTTAACAGCTGCCTTCTCAACATGTACCCAACACATGGATCTAGAGCAGAATACTTACAAGCAAGCTCAATTTAGGTTTACTCCTAAATCATGTTTTACTCAGGCTTCCTTTTTCCTTCCTTTTCCATCTTACAAAAATACAGCTTATATTATTTACACCATAAGAAAATTGTCTCCTGTTTCACAGCCAAATAAGTCCTACAATATTATATAATGTGCAATAAGAATGTAATCAATCACTTGGCTTTAGAACTTTTCAGATGTCATTGTCAATAACATTTATTCTTAAACTGTGACTTGAACTAATATTAGTTACCAAAGCTTTACTAATCACTTTTTAAATGAAAAGGCCACACTTCTGTCTTGAGAGGAATAATACGAGGAGATTCAACAGCACTCAGGTAATTGTTAGTTGCTTTGAAAATAAGTAAATATAAAAATTAAATTGTAATGTGTTTCTACATCTATATATCTGAAATACATATCCTGAAATTATAAAACCTGCTACAATTACAAATCAGTAATCATAACCTACACCTACCAGTTAAACTACCAACCAATAGCTCAAAAAGGCATGACACATCTTTTAACAAATTCACGGGAAATACTGATAACAGTGGAACTCGGCCACAAAGTAAAGAAAAATCTTTTAGAGACCTTGCAACCAAATTCTATAAAAGGAGAAGATTAGCGACAAAGACCTAGGGTGACCAGATCAAACAAACGAAGCACAGCTCCTGACTTATACCATAGCTGTTTGATTAAGTCTCCATGCTTATAATTTGTTCCAAAATATTTCCTTTAGATACATTTATGATTTTTCAGTCAGGATCATACTCTATGAATTTACCAAAATAGTAAATGAAATTCAGGAGCATGAACCAAAATCGTTACTCTAGTCCTAAAAACATACATGGTATGAGAACAATTACACGCTGACCCAAGGACAGGAGGGAAAAACCAACCAAATAACATGATCAGTCTTCAAGATGGTAAATATCTCTGATATAACAAAGTAAACATTTTGAAACAACGAAGGAACTCACAAGTAACAACATTTGGAAATATTTTACTTATACTTACTTTATTATTTTGCACAGACAGTTCTCTAATAAAGCAGGCAGGTGTTTGTCAGACTATTCTGACAGTTAAAAATTAAAACAGAAATTCTGAAATTAGTTGCTTGGATGATACAAAAAGTTACTGGCAAAGCCAAGATTAGAACATGGGTCCTTCATATGTATGTAAAGGATCTATCCAAACATTCACTCGGAAAATATCATCAATCCATGCTAATGCAAATAAGCTTTGAATTTGTTCCAGTCTCATCTTCAGAAATGGCCTTACCCCGGTAAACAGTCTCCACATAGTGCATTGCTGGTGGCAGAACAGTTGGCCTTCTGAAAGCGGTTAACTAGAGCACAATCCAGACAAGGCTTGCACTTCTGAAAGCCCCAGTCTTCCTTGAATCTGTTTGGTCTGCAAGTCATGCACTGTGCATCCTCCCCGTATCCAAAGCCGCATTCCTGTAGGGATTAACAAGCAACAGTAAGCTATTCAGACACTGAAAGCATGAACAAGAGAATGCTGGGATAAAATGAAGACCTGGTATAATTATTACTGAGAGTAGTCTTTCTAGAGACAAAAGGAATCCATTCAGCAAGTTCAAATGTGTCTTCCACTGCTAATAATCTCCCTTACTTCTCTAAGTAATACTTAGTCAACCACTTTATTCAAGAAACCACTGTGTATTTGAATGATAAAGGGCTTCAAGGACTCCCACAGTTTCATTATTACTAGCTTATGGTAGAATTATTGAGCTGTCTGTTTTTTAATTAGGTCAGTCATGTGAAAGTGCAGAAACTGGGACAAGTGAAGTATAAAGGCACTTACTCAGTTACAAATACAGCAAAGAAGCACTTTGATATTAAGGTTCATAGTTAAGGTGAACAAAGTTAATTGCTGAATAGAGTGTACTGATCTTCAAAGGCTTAGAAATTCTGTTACCAAATAAAACAGAGCTGGGTAATGACCATTGGCTAGACACAAAACATTGCTTAGCCATTAGGAATTTCATAAACTCAACCCACTTCAGTTCTAGCAGTTCTTAACCTGTCAGAAAAAACTAATAGCTCTGGGGATCAGAGGGATGCATAATCTTTGACTACATAGACCAATTTCAAGAAATTCTCTCCATTCATTTGGGAAGGACACATAACTGACTGGCAGCAATGAGCAACGATACACCAAACAATTCATAATACTTTGGGGATCGGGTTCTGCAAACTAATTATCTAGAACTATCTGTCTATTTCATTTTTGTGTCACTTTTTTTTTTTTTTT
>PPHD01003373.1:17926-31779 GCA_002909625.1 Bambusicola thoracicus | reverse complement strand
GCTTGGTTTGAGCTCAGCTTCATGGAGGCAGGCAGGAGGCACATTTGAATCATTTACCATGAACTTCAGGCAGTTTTGTCATTGCCCATGTTGTGAGTGCTGTTCACAGGATCATTCCCCAGAGTCTTTATGGCCAGGCTGCATGCCAGAGCTCTGTGCTAATTATCGGCGCTTCCCGATGGGACCGCCATAGCACCCAGGGGCCAGCCTTGGCCAGCAACGGCATTTGGGCTTTCCAGCCAGGGAGCATCTGAAGGAGGACTGCAAAACGAGTGCAGTCTAATGAGCTTAAAGCTCTTCTGAAGCTCATGGTAGGATTTTCTGTGTGCTGAAACACAGAATATATATTATTTATCTTCACGTGCTATATTCGTTAGTTGTGTAAGATGGCTCACAGAGCACTTCTAAGAGTTCTGAGAGGTAAATTTTGCCAGAACAATGACTCAAAGCTTTAGTCTGCTAAGAAACTTCATGAATGTGTATTTGTTTACTATGTTAAATTATTATTTGGTAATGGAAGAAAATAGGAAATGACTCAGACTGCAATAAAAAGTATTTTTTTTCCAATTGCAGCAAATGCATTACATAGGAGTTTGTGGTTTATAAATAAATAAATAATGAAAAATGCTATTCCAAATATACTTGCTTTGTTTTGCATTGTTTTCGAGACACTGGTGCAGGACTCCTGTTAATATGTAGAAGTATATGGAGAGACTTTACAGAGCTGAAACACAGCCAAACTCTGATGACCTCAAAAACCTGTATGTTTTATTTTCTTGCTGCACTTTGTGGTTTGCCCATTTCAGAGTTCTTATCCATTCTCCTTGTTTATATGGGGATTTCTTGTTTTGTTTTGTTTGATTCCCATGCGTTTGCCTGCATAACGCTGCCAGTAAGCAGAAACTAATTGTCTGCATTGTATGGCTCCCTTGGGGCTGGGGGCCCCTCAAAGTTCACTTGGTTATATCGCCATTTTTTCTTTCCATTTTCAGAAAAATTGACTGTGACTGCAAAGGATTTGTGTAGTAGCCATAATGCATTTTCCATCATCATCAGAATATTAAGATACTGAAGCAATGGAAATGACTAAATGTTTTCAAAGGTTGATGAGTGGCTACTTTCAGGAAGGGAAGATATAATGTTATGATAAATAATGCACATCGATGTATTAGCAATTGTCTCTGACTTCAGCATAGCAGAATATACACAGACAACTTGATTTATTTGGCAATGTGTGAACAAATTATCTTCATCCTGATTCTGATTATGTATTAATCTATCACCTGATTACTGCTGTATTCCTTATTGAAGGATATTAGTTGAATTTATTTCACATGAAGAGATTATGTTTTTTAAGACCCTAAACATTCTAATACTTCAGTTCTCTACTGAAGTCATTCCAAGTACAGTTTTCTGAATGCTGAATCAATTAAACATCAGTTTATGTAGGTTGTTTATCAGTTTTCAATATTTCTCCCTTCTTCCTGCTGGACTTCAAAAACATTTTTTTACATCTCCTATTGCTGTGCAGGACCCTTCCTTGCAGATCTCAATGGACCCCTTAACCTCACTTTGCTTTGCCACTTATCACAGTAGATCATAAGGTGGTGAAAATGTGGTGGGTTTTTTTTGTTTGTTTTTGTTTTTTTGTTTTTTGTCTTTACCAAAAGAGTTTCTGAAATGTACCGAGAAAAAAAAATAAAAAATAGAGATTCCAAAGTGAATTTTAATGATGAAAGAGCCTCTTTTCTTTGGAGCTGTTAATAATTCAGAGCTTAAAGAGCTCATTTAGGATTTGGTAACTTGAGTTCAGTCCTGTGTCAGTCTATAATTTGAAGCAAGGGCCTTAAGGAGGGTCTCTTACATGCCAGGTGATTGCCCCCCATCAAATTATTGGCTCTCTTGAAAGAAGTTTCTCACCCAGACCTTTTCCAGCTTGTATGAATAATTGAATAATGGTTGGGGCAGTGAAAGAGATTAAAGCTCCAGCCTGCTAGGTATCAGGGATGTAGGGCCTTGAACTCAGATCTCCTGCATCCTGCTAGAGAAACCCTGAGTCCTCCTGGGACCTTGTGCTGTCAGATAATGGCCCGTGCTTTAATGCTCTTTTCTGGTTTGGGCAAATGCAGGATAATTCCCAAGATATTCTTACAGACCTACATTTTCATCACTTGCTCAGCAATAATACAATGGTCTGTATGACTCTATCTATATGTTTTCTTACTAGCACTGTGCTGTAATACATAATATTTAATCCATGGAGGTGTCTTATTGGTCTCCAGGCTTCCTTCTTTTGTTCAAAACGAAAAATAGTTTATTCCCACCATAAGCCACACCTGTTGCTTTGATTTTCTGGGAGTGTGCAAAAACCTACCATTAAACTCATTTTGCTTCAGTTAATCCAGACCTAATTTGGAGTTCAGGGAGTCTGGCCTTTGAGGGGTTTTTTTTGTTTTGTTTTGTTTTGCTATGGTTTCGTTTGGTTGGTTGCTTTGTTGCTTTTGTTGTTTTACTTTACTAATGCTAAGTCAGTGATAATGATCATAATTGTTTATAATGAGAATTAATCTGGGCCTTCTTCACCAAAATTCACTTAACCAGTGTAGAGCGCAGACCTAGAGGATTCAGTACATAAAAAGCATAACTGCAACAAAATACGTGTTCCCATGAGAGGCAGGTGTCAGACACCTAGCACTGACCTCTTGCTATTAAGCTTTCAGTAAGAGCTGTGGACCTTCTAGGTTAAGTACTGATTTTGCTCAAGTAAATGACAAAATTCCCATACCTTTTGCTCCTGCTTTCAGAAAACAAGCTCTGCACCATCTTGTGCCACTTGATCTTGACCCTGACGTGGATACCATGGAGCCTTTGATATTTGTGTTAGGGTGGGAATGGATTGGGATCACGACTCCACTAGGTGTCTTGTACAAGTCAAGAGAAAAGAGCGACCCTTGCTGCAGATAGATGGAGATGCGGGGGGGGGAAGCTGCAGGGTGCTCATCCCACATTAAGGGATGGCCCTGGATGTGAGTGTCATCACTGTTGCCCCCACGCAGATTAAGGAGGTTGCACAAGCTACAGGCAGTGCCAGATTTGCACAGGATTTTGCTCACAGCTTGGGGAAATATTTTGCCTTTTAAGTCACTGCATTCCAAGAAATGAAGCCACTAGAATAGTTTAGTAAGAAGGGAAAAGCCTCGGTTTTAGGCTCTTTGTTAACTAATGTTTTCAAATGACTGTGGCAAGCTACTCGGCAAGGAAATGAAAATGTCAGTAGCTTGATGCTTGTTTGCACAGTGTATTCCTGCCAACTTGATTTCTTCCTGTATGTCCATTAATAAATAAATGCCCCTCAAAGCTGAGGACATGGCAGAGAGAAAGCTTGTAAGAGCAAACCTGCTGAGCTGGAGCTGCTCTGATTGCAGGCTGCCAGCTCTGTCCTGCAGCTGGCAGGTGCCTCGTTCCAGTACATGAGACAAAAGGTGGAATGAGGGAGAAAATGTGGCTGTAGGTGTGCTGCAGTCCCATCATGCCTACAGTGGTACTGTCGCCTGCACATATGTCACAATCCATGGTACACCAAGATGCAGATCCAGGTTTTAGGTGGAGGCTACTTAGGCAGGCTGCCCTGCACCACAACCCTGAGCCCAGCCCTCATTTTTTCACCTCAGGACAACCTCGCTATAATCATTTGTTCTTACATTACGGAAAGGGCTATTTATTACCATCAGCTCAGGAAATGACCTAATGTGGCCTTGTAAGGCACAATTAATTTGCAATGACTACAGCTGAAAGTTGGCTGTCTTTTAACTTAATAACTGGAGAACTGTCGGCTTCCTTTGAAGTTAATAGTGGTTGTGATGTTGAAATAGAAATCTTTGTACAGGAAAGCAAACTTGATTTGAGTTTACAGTACATAGTGGGTTTTCTCAGTGGAGTAAAGAGAGAGGGAAAGGGATGTTGTAAAACAGAAAGCATTCATTTTGTGTTTAAAGGGAACTTTTACTATACCATACCTTTTGAATACAGACTTAGCAGTGATGTTTTGCAGTGAGTGTTCAGGCTGGAAACATTTTAGGAGTGAGCAATTCTTTTATGTTGTGTGCTTTTCCACAGCTGAGACCACACACTCACATGCAAGAAAATATGAGCCTATCTTAGCTTGCAATTTTCTGCAAAGGTGTATGAGGTGCTGTTTTAATCAGTTGTTCCTTAATGATCAGGGGAATTGATCAACCGTATGACAAACAAAGGATTTATTGTTCTAGATACAAAATTTATTTATTATTATTTTTCCTCTCTAAGTTATGTAAACTTGAAAAAATTGGTCATTTTGGGTTATCAGTAAGTGGAATGAATGCAGGTGAATGTGCAAAATGTAGGTTTTTCTAATTTATGCTGGAGTTTATTACCGCCACTGGATCTGCTTCATTGCTGCTAATGAGGTTTTAGGGCTTCTCATAATGTAACGGCATGAATAACCTTTTGTTCAAATAAGGCCACCCAAAGTAGGTGAAGCGGTGAATGCTATTCACATTATTGTTTTAGTGCATTTAGTTTTTGTAAAGGGACTGGATGATAGCCCTTCAAATTGAAAGGCTCTCACTCCCCAGCACACGTACAAGTAGGGTTATAATCCTCTTCTTTCTTCTGTGCTGGCTTCAGTCATAACTCCATCTGATGCTAGTCAAAATGTATTGCCAGCTGACACTCATTAGGCCCTGTGGAAGGTGCTGGTGGTTTCCGTTAGCTCATCTCAGACAGGTGTCTGTGGCAGAGGAGGCTGGGAGCAGCACATGTGCTCCCAAATCAGGATGAAAGCATGGACCATGGGATCCCTTTGCTGCCTCTGTCACTAAAGCTTTCCTTCAGATGGGCTTGTCAGAGCAGCCTCAAAGTGCAGTCAAGGAAAAGCAGAGTATTTCAGATTTTAGACAAGGTTTTGTGAGTTCTGGACTGTGTACCCACGTATCTATCCATCTGATAAATGGCATAGACAGGTGAGTAATGTATTTATACTTATGTCTGCATTAACTTTATATTAATCCATCTCTCACGGGTCATTTTCTGACATTCCAATTCCCTGAGCGACCTTAAACAAATGCCATTTTGCTTCTGTCAAGTAGTCAAAAAATACTTTTTCTCCTCTCTCCAGTTGAAGAATTGGTTATTAAAAGACAACTTCAAACTCCTTTCAGTGTTGATTCCGATCCCACCCTGCTGAGTGGTGATTTGTACATTCATAGTTTTAGCTGCTTATGTGGTCTCTTCCTCATTGCCATTGTTGTTTATAACTCTATCCCTTCGTCATTTCATAGGAAAACGATCTCATGCAAGTGTAAACTATAGAGAAAAGTCATGAGAAGGTAGAAGAAAAAAAACACAGATAAATTTGTATAGCTTCAAATGTTCCTGATATACTGACATGCATTACCAGGGATGTTTCACCTTTTCTTTGGCTTCAGTTTCTTTCCTTGTGCACACTTCAAAAGATATAGTTTTCATCAAGTTACATAAGTTTGTCAGTGAAAACAGCCATACAAAAAACTTTCCTTTTATTGACTAGCCATACAATGAATCCAAGTATGGCAGCATTACAGAAGGCAAGGAGAAAAAATACTGGTGTATCTAAGTTAATTTTTGTGCCTTATTCCATACTAGTAGCCTTCCTGGAATGCATAAGACATTAAAGTCACTGCAGTAGTAAAACTTTTTGGTTTGTTCTTGGGACTGAGATGCTCAGGACGGTGGGAGCCTCACCACTGTTTGCAGCTGAATCAGGATTTGGGTTCAGGTTTTGTTTGTGCGCGTTGCCTTCTTTCAGATGACTTTTCCCATCTAGTGGTCTCTTTGGGAAGAAAAGCCAACTGTATTGATCCTCTTAAGCAGACGACCGGTGTTTTACTTATTTTATCTTAGGTTTACAAATTTACTCAGGAGAAGCTCTTGCTGAAGTAGGTGGATTTGCCAAATGAAGTTGGGATATTGATCTTCATTTATATTGGTGTTCATTGTTTTAGAATTAGAAGTGCTGCAAGAAATTTAGGTTTTTGTTTGCACTAAAGCAAATTAAGAAAGCAGCCCTTGCCAGCCTGCAATTTTAGCACAAATCTTGTTATTTAGAGATTTCTGTTGCAAAGCTTCTGTATGAAAATCTCAACTTTTATGTAAACAGAAAAAGGGGCAGCAAAAATTAAAAGCTTGACATCTTAAGGTCTCACAGTATCAAAGATGTCCAGGTTTGGTTTTATGTGGACAAATGATTAAACTATAGATGATTTAGTCCTTCTCCAGCTTTTTTTTTGTATTATTCAAACTCTTGATAACACATATGATAGTAATCCACAGTAGTATCATTATTTGTGCATTTTGAGAACTGATACCTGTCTGATCAGGTAACACAGAAAATGCTATGCTCTTAAAGTAGACACTGGAGGAACACAATGCTGTACGTCTGCCTGTTATAGTTTTAACAACACATAGTGGGACTTCTGGAATATGAAAAGTCTTCACTTCCCACTTCAAGCTAATGTGAGAGATCCAAGAGTACTTGCCATCTCCTTTCTTGGACTGATGGGGCTTAAAAAAAAAAAAGAGCGTGCAAAATAGAAACGTGTCTATGTAGGCAAACTTGGAAATGTTTTTTCTTTCCCCCTTGAAAGTGTAATTCAATTGCACCTTTCCATTAATTGGGCCAGATGAGTATTCAAAGCCTTGTGGTTCTCATTTATCAAGTCAAACTAAATGTTTCTGACCAGATTTATCAACTAGGTATGTTCTAATCAAATTTAATGACATTTTCAATGAAACAGAAAGTGCATTGGGCATTTTTCTTTTTGGTCTGGTAGAGGTAGAAAAGGCATTTACATCCTTTGAACATGAAAAGCATTTGGTGTCAGTCCCTGTTTGTTATTGTGGAACATGACAGTTATCTGCAGAAAAACAGCGGGATTTAATCTGACAGCCCAGTAAGGGAAGAGTGCCACCAATCTAATTATCCAGTAATCTAGTCAGAATGAGAGTAATTCTAGGCCTTTCTCAGTCAGTTAATCACATTTCCAATGCATTAGGTACTGCACATGCAGAGCTTTTAGGGATGAGCTTTTAGCCAGCGTAGCCCATGTAGACACAAGAGGAGCATCATGTCACCGGTTTTGTTTGTTGTCGGATTGTTTCTTTAATTATGATGAAGTGTTTCTGTTCAGAATTGTTCTTCCTCTTTGAGATAACCTTCCGTTGATAATTTCTCAGTTTACCGTCTGTAGTTCATCATTAATACAGAAGATATTTTCTAATGTTGAGTGTCCCAAGATGGAGGAAAAGAGATATCATCCTCTGTTCTTGATACTACTGTCAGAAATTGCCCTTTCTCCATCCTTTATTTCTTCTCCCTAATGACCACAGTCTGGTAAACTAAATGGCACAAGGCAATAAAATAAAACAAAAAACTGATGTTTAGCTAAAAATTGTCAAGTTGACATCAGGCCAGGTGCCAAACAACATGACATATCTATTGTATAGAAGATAGGTTGGGGGAGAATTACGCAGAGAGATAAATTCATTTATTCTGTGGCAAAAGTTCAGAGGTTTGGGTTTTTTTGTTTTCGTTGTTTTTTATTTAACGCTGCTTAAGGCTTGATTCTACTCTTTGCTAGTTGTGTGACAGGCACATTTATCCTGCCTGTCAGTTCTCCCCCACACACTTTATTGTCAAGCCGGGGGAGAAATTATTTCATAACTCTGTCCTCAGAGGTATAACTTGCCAGCTTGAAATATCTAGTTTGGATTGTAAGTAGTTGGGGCGAAAAATGCTGATCCCTGAATGTTTCATCATTTTTTGCAAGGGCAGCAGACCTTGTACTGTTGTGTATTTATTTATTTCTGCAGTCCAGCCCACTGTTCTTGTAAGTGTGCAAGATGTATGTTGCTCTTATTTCACTGCAAGAAGAAAGATATATTCTAAGTGTGTACATTCCCCAACTTGATATTTGAAAGAGGATTCTTCAGAGATGTCAGAAGACATTTCTGTGCTTCAATCTCAGCTCTCCCTGTGACAGGAGAGGGTCTGACTCCCTGGAAGTTTAGATGTCACTGAGCACCTTGTGACTTGGTGAGGTCCTCGAGGCACTGCAATGGTTTGCATCTAGACAGTATCACTGTATAAGATACTTCTATGTAAAGCAGAAATAAATTTCAATTTGAAAAATAAGAGGGAGGGAAGGGAGAACAAGGAAAAGAAAGAAAAGGAAAATGCACGTCTGATTTGCCCACCAGACTGCTTGGAAAGGCGGGAACGGGATTTTTTCCTATATGTAGAAAAGGCTTGATGAGTAAAATCTACAAGATTGGTGGTCTTCCTATTCAGCAGGCTATAAATTGGGTCTCAGCTCAGTCCTGAAACTCCCTGTATCTCCCTCCAACAGCGACGTAAAAGGAATGCTTTGCATCCAGATGTTGCTGCTCAGTTTGATTTCTGCTTTGTCTGAATGCCTTTCATCTTATTCACCTTGTTTGGATTGGAGAGAGTAAACTGATTGAAGGCAGTTTCTGCAGCAGCCCATGCAGATTGGTCTTGCATTTTTCCAGCTTTCTCATTACCTGTGCAACTCTGAGCGGACCGCAGCAACTGATTTAAATGGAAGAGCTGGTTGTTTTCCATTCCAGTTTGACAGGGAGGTGGTGGAGGTCAGAAATGCAGGAGCTGGCGTCAAGGATGTGGACTTTTCAAAAGGGCAAATGGCTCCAATTAAAAATCACAGTAATTCCTTAAAAAGAGATACCAATGTCTCCTTTGAAACACTAGTCACTAAATAGCAGTCAACCAGGAGGAAAATAGGAAGAGATGACCCAGCAGGATGAATCAAGCTAAAAATCATGCCAAGTTTGGCATTTCACTTGCAAGTGAATACCAGATCACAACTGATCTTCAAAAATACATTTGCTAAGAT
The DNA here is from genome assembly GCA_002909625.1 of Bambusicola thoracicus. NCBI lineage: Eukaryota > Metazoa > Chordata > Aves > Galliformes > Phasianidae > Bambusicola > Bambusicola thoracicus. The sequence continues at coordinate 22,831 of PPHD01003373.1, read as the reverse complement.
GGAAAACAAAGTACATGCTTTGTCTCTGCTTTGCAGACACTGATCCCTTTTTAATTTTAGCTTAGTGGAAACAACAGGTTACTCCTCTAAGAAATGAAGATGTTAACGTTATATTCTGAGATCTTACAATGTCATGATAATAAATGTTAATGTGCACAAAATATTTACATTTTTATAACAAACAGCAGTGTATTTAATATGTAGATGTGGTCTCATAAGCATTATTTCATATTCAGGACCCTCAGTCTCTTTCTAGTTTGTCTTTTCCTGGTCAAAATTCATATTCAAGCTCTATAAATATTATAGAGACTCCTCTTCTGAAGTTCTTCATGAACTCTTTCATTGTTATTTTTTTTTTTTAAAGTACAACTAAATTCCTATTCATGGATATGCTACCTATGTACACAGTTTACCTTTGTACGCAATTTACTTATGTGATAGACTTTAGAAGAGTGTAAAACCAGCTTTTTGAAAGAAACAAGGTTTATTATTGCATTTAGAGATGTTTGCTGTGTTTTGCATATTCCCTATGTAGAATAAGAAGATATGAGTGTTTTGCTTGATTTTTTTTTTAATTAAAATATTTTTTATCAGTAAAATTACTTCAATCTGTAGACAGAGGCCAGTAAAACCAATCTTGGTGAGTAGAAAAAACTAAAACTTGCTTTAAACTTGAGATGTAAGAGAAGTGAAACGATTCTTTGTCTTTTGAGGTGCGTTTTTAATAGGTTATTTAAATTATGATTAACAAAAGAGATGTTGAGACTCAGAGCATTCATTTTAAAAACTTCACAAAGTGGCAATCGTGCATAGGTATGCACAAATCTGAAGGTTCTTTCACTGCTGTATACCTCAGGTCTTACGTTTCTCCAGTGATGTTGAACTGTTTGTCAACACTTTGATTTCAGTGTTCAAATTAATATCTGCTGAATGAGCAATGCTTTGCAGAAGTTGAGCTTTGTCTTGTTCATTCTAAACAAGAGGGCCTGCTACTGTCTGAGGAATTTCCCAGTGACAAGAAGGGCTTTGTGGAAAGAGTAAGGAGAAAAAAGACCTTAACTGACGTAAGTGAATTATCAGTCTGCCTTTCTGTACAAGGAAGAAACTATGGACTTTGAACTCTGGGGAATGATTTTGCAGTTATCATGTTCAATCTTGATGTAGCATATAGAACCTTCCATTTTTACCAATTTCTTAACTTGTTTGTTTCACTTTGCTTTTTCATGTTAATAATCTGTGGTCGCAGTCCTGACTATTTAATCCCTGTCACAGCTATAGTCTTTCAATCTGTTTTCCCCCATCAAGTAGAAATACTTCAGGTTGGAAGTACAACATTTCTCTTTAACCAGACAGCAAACTCTCAAGCCTTGTTTATTCACTGAGTTTTTGTCAGACTTGCTAAATGCTGCTGTCAAGCCATAAATGCCAACACTACAAATAGCACTGCTCTGTGGGAAAGTGTTCACCTCCTCTTCTCGTTAAAGATCAGCAGTTGGTCCTGTTTGGTGTCTGCACATCTCCAAATAGGTGTAGTGTGAGCAGGTAATGCTGAGAAATGGCTTCTGTCCCAAAAGAGCTTACGGTCTGTAGGGTCTTTTTAAGGTGATGAGGTGAAAGGATCCCGGAGAATATATATCACCTGGCCATTGATGTCAGGTGTTGGCAAAGTCAAAGCCGAAGTCTTTGATGCCGCACTGGTCACAAGTATACCTTTGGTATGTCAGTGCTTAAGCTTTCAGTGTCTTAAGAGATGCTGTGTTTATAAAGGTGTTTGTTCCAGGCAGGTGTTCAGTATGGTATAGAAGTTAACCCAATAACCCTAGTAGGCCAGGTCTATGGAGCAGGAATCTTATGTCCATATCCAGAACCAAAGTTGGAACTGTTTAGAAAGGATATTTTACTTGAATTTTCTTTTTGTTCTGTGCAGGGGGTTGTTTTTACTAGAGTTCTACCTAACAGGACATTAAATCATCAGTTCAAAATGTTTAAAGAAAAATATTGAAATAGAAGAAAATACTACAGCAGACAAACCCAACAAGTCAGCACATACTACAGAAAATGCTGCAAATATGGGAAATACGTGGTAAAGTCAAACTTATGCAATAGATGGAAACATTGACCTTTTAACAGTGCTCTTCCTCTGCATTCCATGTTCTCCATTTTGACATCTGTAACCTCCACTTCAGGCTGTTCCTTCCTTTAGTTTCCTTTGATATTTATGTATTTTTTTTTCATTCTTTTAAAATGACTTAAAAGTCTTTTCTCCCTCTTTGATAATATGCATTTTAACCATGACTCCATTTATTATCGCTTTTCCTACCATCTTTGCAGTTCTTAACCAATGATTTTCTCACAGATGTTTCTAAGTCTTCCACATCTGTGATCAACTTTTTTTTTTTTCCATCCATTCATTTTACTCTGTTTCTACCACATATAAGCATACTTGTTTTCTTTTGTTGCTCAACAGTAACAGTATTTTAACCCATTCTGAATCAAGAATGAAGGTCATGTTTATATTAAAATGCAAATAATGAACATTTTTTAAATCATCAGACTGAGAAAATCAGTTGGCAGCTACAACATACAAAGGTGAATGAATAAAGAGCTTAGTAATTAAATATTCAGTACTTGTAGGGCATAGAAAATTACTTTGCTAAATCTGTCTATGCAATTCTGCTTTATAAACCTATGTATTTTGTTCTGTTGGTTGTCTACTATTGTATAATTGTAAGTGTGTAAAATATGTGACTTGTAAAGCTGTCATTTTGTTTTTTGTGACGAAAAATAATTTGGACTGGTCAAAAACTCTGTAAAAGAAGTTTAGATGTTGGTGTAAGGAACTTGAATCTTTGAGACATTAAATAGTTGAATTCAGAACATGACAAGTCAACAGGCCTCAGTGAAAATGCAGCGATGTAAAAATGCGTCTCTGTTGGTCTTCAGTGAATAATAACATGCGAGCAGATTTGGAGGGGAGAAGTAAATATTATTTTCCTTAAACATAATCTTTATTCTCCTAATGTGAATCATTCAAATAAGCTAAACATTTAAATAGGAACAGAATTATTAATACCAATGATTAGCACCCCAGGTGAACTATACTATGTAAATACTGGGTTTTAAACAATTTGAGATGGAGTAACAATATCACACAGTCTATATGTTGGAAGAAAGGCTATTCATGTTAGGCAGATCTTTCTGTCAGCTCCCTGGGAACCAGCACCCAAAGCTCCTGCCATATCCCTTCAATAGACATTTTGAAGATGGAGCAAAGTTCAGGCTGAGAAATTGCCCCCTCTCCCTGCTACTTGCCTTCCTCTCTGAGAGCTCCCTCATCTGTCCACAAGAAAGCTTAATTTTTGTATGACTTGAGAGAAAGAAAGGTAGAAACCTCAATGACCCTCGAGGCTATACTGAGTACATGTACATCAATGCTCAAAAATAAAGAAGCATTTCCTACTAAGACCTAAGTGTTGTAAATAAGATGAAAAATTAGATGTGGATCATAAAGGCAGACGGTGACTGATCTGACCCATTCACCCTTATATCACAGGACAATATCACCCATCCTGCTCCTGTAGCTCCCAGGGTGTAAGAAAGAAGTCAGGCCAGGGGAATGTGGGTTGGTATTGTGGCACCTCTTCTATTTACTAACCTGCCAGTCCCCATGAGGTTGCTAAATGTCAGAGAACTTTAAAAAAATAAATAGATAAAAAATAAAAGGAAAGGTTTGATGTTAGGAAGTACATAAGATGGTAGCCACTGGGTTTTGCGTTGCTCTTTATAGCTCGTCACAAGATCATTGCTGCACTGCAACTCTGAACAGGTTAATGGGAACAAGTATTTCCCCTTGCCTCCTTTCAGATGGCGTCCCAAATGGTTTTACCAAATCCAGTTTGAATAACAGCACTTGCTCAAACCATCTCCTTAACCCTGATTCTTCCTCTAACATCTGTATTCCTTATCCAGGGCTCAAAATTTGTCTCCTGACCTTTGAAGGCCAGTGAGTGACTGTCAGTCCTGTAGTGATGGGTGAGTGGTGAACTCTTGAAGATATTTCTGCATCTCCACCAGGCTTCCCACCACCATTTACACATGCAGGCTCGTTACTGTGCCTCTGTGTGCTAGCTACAGGTTATGCTGATAGTAGGTGTTCTTCCACAGCACTTGGTAAATTACAGTACAAATATTTATTACTGATGTGTTTTTAATTGAGCACATGTGGAATACTGAGTTGAATGTACTGGATCTCTCTGAATCTTTATGTAAAAACAGAAAGGAGGCATCTTGATTTCTGTTTGAAAGCTTTTATTACTTCATCAAAGGAAGCGTTATCAATCTGTCAAACTAATTCAGTAACAACTTACTTGGATCAGGTACAAATGTTTCTTGTGTCACAGATTTATTTCCACACTCTGCCTAGGCGAAGAGCTTGACTTCTCTTTTGCTGCCGTCACTAGCACAGCCTCCTTAATATGGAGAGTGCTAGCATAGTGCTCATCTTGGAGATATTTAACTGCTTTAGAGGGCCGGGTGCTATCTGCAAACAGACTCAGTAGAGCAGCACACACAAACACCTTGTCTGTCCCCACTGAACTGTGAGGCGTGCTTCCACAGGCAAGTTTTGTCATTGCTCGCTTGAATGCTGGCTCTTCTGAGGGAGCTGTCTCTTGGAACACATTAGTGGAATGTGTTAAACTGCACCAGAAATAGAGTTAGCACTCAGTCGTATCCAAATGATGGTTTTCTTAAAACTGAAGAGAGGGAGCTGTATTTGCAGGCACGGCACATGCAAATATTTTTCTTCCAAGCTCTGTCAGCTCTCCCATCTAATTAAAAAACATACCTCTCTAGGTGTAGAAATTTAAATGGTTTTAGTATTTTTTTTTTTTTTTTTAAAATGCA
>PPHD01003373.1:0-17906 GCA_002909625.1 Bambusicola thoracicus | reverse complement strand
GTTTTTTTTTTTTTTTTTTTTTTTTTTCAAATGCCATCAGCATTCAAAGAGTAATTTACAGCCCAGTTCTTCCAGCAGATGTCTTTTTCCTGCAGATCTCATCTAAGATGTTGTGGTGGAGGAGATCTAATGGGACACAATTCTAATACACAGATTTAATTGCTCTTGCTTTCAAAGTGATGAGTTGGCTGATTAAGTTATGGGGCACTATTGGCCAGAATTTCAAGTTTTCACAGATATCTAAAGATGCAAATGGGCTTGCAGGGAGATTTTAAAAACAGATTTGTACCTAACTCCTATGTATGGGAAACGTATAAAAACCCGACCTCGGAATGCATTTTTGGAAAGTTTTGGGCTAATGGTCTATTCTAAATGTTTCTCTCAGATATTTTAGCCTCTTGTGGGAGGAAAAGGTGTCCAAAGCTGCAAGTTTTAGTTGTCTCTTTGGCTCTGTTAACTATAGCTATGGGAATTTTGTTAGGCTCTTAACACCCTAGAGAACTATATCTAATCTCGTGCAAGATTTATAAGGTGCATATGTGTGCTTTCAAGGCCCATCCAGACTATCTTTACTGTTATGGCATTATAGAGGAATTACTAGACCTTAATCCAGCACTGAACCACTGAAAAACAGTTCTGTATCTAAGCCTACTGTTATCTGCACCTGTGTTTAAAACAATTTTCCCAAGAGGACTCTAAAGACAAAATTAAAAATCCTCAGGAGGTATTTTCATACCAAGAGTTTAATATTCATTTTTACTTGTGTTCCAAACATTTTTCTCTCCAGGTAGTTGTTTAGTTAAGAGGTAAATGGGTTAATTTCAGAAATAATTTTAATTCATATTAATTAGCTTTTTAATTAAAAAAGAAGTTTAAAAAGCAGGTTAAGTTTTTCTAAGCTTAATCTGCAAGAAGGCGACATTGAACTTACAGCAACTTAAAGCACCACTCTAGCTGTGACTTTTGGAAGTGGAATATCAGGCAAACCATCTACAAAGCCTTCTGAACACCTGTGGGAGCATCCCAGAATGTAACCAATGTCAATGTGAGATGCTTGGGCCAGAGCGCTGTCTGTTTGATTTTGTAGCAAAACCTAGTGACTCAAAGGGAGAAGGGTGAGCTGTGATTTACTACCGTGGTACTTTTCTTCTCTTACTATCATTACCATAATTGTTATTATTTATGTATTATTATTCATTTAGCCCTGGTCAACAGAAGGCAGAACTACCTCAGCCCTGCCAAAGGCAGAATGCTTGGCTGCAAAGGCAGCGCTTGGAGTGGGTCTGGGGTGGTCAGTCTCAGAGCAGAGCTGTGCAGTGGGAAACTGAAGGCTTATTGTTGGCTTTTCCTCCCTTTCAGCCCCACAGAGGCTGCCACGCTCTTGGCACAATCTAAGCATTGCATTATTTTTCCTCACATGAAGGCCTATTGCTCAGCCTCTTTTCCTTTGGTCAGATATCAGCAACACAGAATGATGTCTTTGTGTAGCAATTTTGTGAGGAGGAGTAGTTCTGATCAGAATTTCATAGAATCATATTATGAGTAAAGATCTAAAACCTCCCCTTTTTTCTCCCAGTATGAGGGAGGGATGCTGTCCCTTACAAAAGATCAGTTCTCACAAGACAGTAGGACATTTATTTAAAACACGAATTTGAATCTTTGAGAACTTTCCTTCCTTGTTTTGTCTGGGACTGGAAGCAAAAGGAGCAAAATTCCCCCAGAGAAACAATTACAGAGGCTTTGTAGTGCTGACCTCTCTCGAAAGCTTTTCCTTTCAAACGGCATCTCATATTTTCCTGTGTTCATGGAAGTATTGCTGTCTTCCAACTGCTGAGAATTACTCAGTTCAGAAAGAAAGGGCTCTGTGCTGATGTTACAGAGCCCTCTGCACTATTCAAATGAGTTCTTCAGCATTTTTACTTTGTGGTGTGGTTGTTTCATGTGCTCTTTATGATCTTCATATTTGCAGTGTTTCAGAATTACTTCTTTTTCAAGCTGCTGACCTGCTCTGTCAAAGCTAGAGATTTGGAAATCTTCTGTGGTTTCTTTTCAGTATTTCTCCAATCCTCTTCCAAAGAGATATGCAGAAGTTTTGCAAAGATTTTGGAAAGTGTTAAAAGTTTGGGATGCTTTCCTCACACAGTGCTTTTTACAATAACCAGCAGTAAGGATATCTATACAGCAGGGCACCTGGAAGGTTTTCTGAGAGCTTGACTGCAGTGTTGCCTGGGCCTGACGAGGGCACCCCCCTGATGCTGTAGTTATTCAGACTTTTAAACAACAAATCTTTTATTATCACTTCCGCTACTTGTAGTTTACTAATTCTGAAGTTAAACACCTACACATTTATTATTTCAGAGAATGAAGTGGCTTTTGGCTTGCTACTCTGTAAGATACCATCTCTGTTGTATTGTCTGTGATGCACAGTGAATTGGAAGACAGGGAATGATAGTGCCTAACAAAGTGTATTATGGAGATGTGCGTGGAAGAAATGCGGATAAGCAGAAAGTAAAGAGAAAGAGGGAACAGAATGAGAACCAGACATGCTCAAAATGACCAGCTGATGAGCTTGTGGAGGGAAAAGAACTGCTTGTTACCAGCTGCTTCTCAGTATCAATCACTTTGAATCCAGACAAGGGGCTTAGTCATAATGCAGGAGAAGAAGGTCAGGTCTCTGAGAATGAATTCCAACAATTGCTCTTCTCAGTATCATTTAAGATACCAAGAGGTATGTTGCATGTGAATGGGAAACTAAATATGTAACTGGTGGGGGTGGATTTAAAATCTGATTTCCAGGTCTGTGTATCTAAATTAATTTCCATCCAGGCGGAATGCATTGAAATTATCATCATCATAGGATATTTGACTTGAGTTGGAAGGAACCTGAAAGATCATTTGTTCCAACCTCCCTGCCGTGGGCAGGGTTGCCAGCCACTAGATCAGTCTGCCCAAGGCTCCATCAAGCCTGTCTGTGCAGCCAGCACCTGTGCCTCACCACCGTATGAGTGAAGAATTTCTTCCTACCATCTAACCTAAACCCTCCCTCTTTCAGTTTAAATTCTTTGCCTGTTGTCCCATTACTATCATACTGCATGAAAAGTCAGTCCCTCTCCTTCATGTAAGCTCTTTCCAAGCATTGTAAGATCACTGTGGGGTCGCCCCAGAACCTTCTCTTCCCCAAGCTAAACAATCGCAACTCTCTTAACCTTTTATCATAGGAGAGGTGCTCCAGCCCTCTGATCGTCTTCATGGCCGTCCTCTGGGCCTGCTCCAACAGTGGGTCTTGTGCTTCTTGTGCTGGGAGCCCTGGGCCTGGACCCATTACTCCAGATGGGACCTCACAAGGGCAGAATAGATGGGAAAAATCACTTCCCTTGCTCTGCTGCCCCCCCTCTTTTGGCGCAGCCCAGGGTACCGTTGGCCTGGTGAGCTGCAAGCATGCACTGGTGGCTCATATCCAGTTTTTTGTCCTTCTCTGCAGGGCTGCTCTCAAGGAGGTCATCTCCCTGTCTGTATATGTACCTAGGATTGTCTCAGCCCAAGTGCAACAACTTATTATTGAACTAAATTATTATTTAACTAAATTATTTAACTAAACTGGGTATGACTGCAAAGCGACAGCATTAAAAAAGTTATTCAGAGCTAAAAGAAGATGCTGCTAATACTTCTAATACAGTACTGGAGTTTGAAGCCTGTCTGCAACAGGCCTTGCTCTGCAGCTTTCATATTCAAAGTAAAAATTAATGTAATTTCTGTGCTGGTCATGATCATAGTAGAGTTGTAGGAATTTTACAGCTTTTGGCCCACATCAGTTTACGAGCTCTCAGATGAATATCACTGAGTAAGCCTGTGGCTTTTTGAACACAGCATACAGGATGAATTCCTGCCTGCGCTGAAGCCAGTGGAAGTTTTGTCAGCAGCCTTAAAGGAGCTTGACTTTAATTCAAACTAGGCAAATTTATTCTCTATCAGGGAACTAAGTGGCTTTGGATTTTCTGCGCTATAAGATACCAGATTGCTGTAGCTGATACATGCAAAAGTCCTCGAGTATAAAAGAAATCTCTTGCTATGCAGTGTTCTCTGTAAGAACTAATTTCTTCCTTCTGTTTTCTACTCTGATTCTCATTCATTCAAAGCAGATCTGCTGACCTTTTAAGCATGTTGCTTACCCTTTAGGATTATGGTGAAGAGAAAAATATTTAGGATTGTTATGGAAGAAGCAACTGCTATATGCAAAATGTGCGCAGGCAAGACAGAGACTTAATTGTTTGCATTTGTTTACTATTTTTGTTACTCACACAACTGTGCAGAGAAAGGTTGCTGCACATTTGCAGATTTTGGTGGATTTTGTAAATAAATTTCAAAGACACCAAGGGCATTAGGTAGGGTTATGGTATCCGATCCAAATTTGAACACAACATAATAAAGAATTAGCACTGAACTGACAGAACAGAAATAAAGGTTTTTCCAAGTTCTTAATTTGAACTGGTGGCAAACCTGCTGAAGTGATGTGCCATCCCTAATATGAGCTGTCTGTGCTGTTGATGAGCAGATCCCCAGCCTGCTCAGGGCTCTCCTTGTGTCAGTGATGCTGACATCTTTGCACTTGCACAGCATCTTTCATCCCTGAGTGTGAGTTTATAAATGCCATCTCTCAGGGCACTGGTCCTCAGGGATTCAGGTACTGGGACTTGTTCTGCTATCACAGTCTTCGTAGAGCAAATGGCTTCACTCAGAATAAATAACAGGGGAGAAGAGTTGAAAGATGCTGACAGCCATCAGCAGAGAAATGACACTAGGAAGAAAGCTGGTTTTTTTCCTGTCTTTTGGGACTTATTTACAACATACCGAGAAGTCCATCCACAAGTTTGTCTGAAAGAAGTTTTGCCCAGCATTGCTCTGCCTGCCATTCTATGTAACACCCACCTTTGGGCACCCAGGCAGATCCACAGGCAGCAAGCTTTGTATAAGCTGCCTTGTACTGGTGAAACCACAGTGCTGCTGAGGTCATTACAAATTTAAACACAATTTCAAGTAATTGCTGATACTTGAACCCTTTAGAACCTGACAGACCAGCACGATCTGGCTTCACATTCATTTTTAAGAGGAGATGAGGGTTCCTCAGGGTGATGCTGGTCATCTTGTGGACTTGGTGAAGGAAAGTATATTAAGAAACTAAAGCAGTAAAGACTGTCTAAGTGTGAAAAAAGGGTCAGTAATATAGCAAAACTTCAGAAGAGTAACAACATCCTGTAAAGCTGCAGCATCATGGAATGCTTGGCACGAAGCTTTACATATACATTTGTTGACGGCATTCACATCTCTTTGTACAGGTGCACTGTAATGCATTCAAGGCACAGCAGTACCTCTCAGTGAAAGAAGTACTCAAATGTTAGGTGGACAGGAATCCAAACTATGAACACTGGAATTAGGCCATGAGATCAGCTTAGGCAAATACCTGCTTCTTGGAAAATTATCTTTGGCGCATCGGTGGCATGATGTGAACTTGGATCTCTAAGTCGCAGCATTGCTCTTCTGTCTTCCAGGACAGCTTAGATGGAAAGATCTGATGAAATCAAATTACGTTATTGGATTTTTTTTGTTTTTGGGGTGTTTCTTTTTGTGTGTTAAGGCAAACAAGGAACTCAACCACCCAGGCAACAACAGGGCACTGAATATAGTAAGAAAAGGCAAGGAGGAAGCACAGTAATGTGCAAACAGAAAGAGGAATAGCAGTGGGAGCTGAGCAGTGCATGTGCTGGAGTTGCTGGCAGTGGCTGCCTGCCTCAAGGGAGCAGCTCAGTGTGAGCTGTGTTCCTCTGGTAAAGGCACAGGTACAATGGGAGCCATGGGTAAGCATAAGGAGGATGAAAAGAGGAGAATATTCCTTTTTAGCGCATTTAGCAAGCTCAGTCACCTTGCAAGTTAGAGCTGTAGGAGATGGTGGTTGGATATTAATAGGTGACATTAAATAATTGTCAAATGTAAATGGAATTGAATGTCTCTCTCTGCAGCTCTCTAAGTGTTCATTAGACCATCAGAAGCAGTTGTTTTCCCCCCTGTGTTGGTAAAAAGGGCTCAAAGTAGCAAAATTCAATTTACATGAAAGATAAGAAAAGATGAACTAATCTTTAAGTCATTTTTATTCTGTGTAATTTTATTGTGAGCAGATGAACTGTGTAGATCACATTGGTTTTGTCCAAGTTTACACTAGATGTTAGATTATTTCAGAAGATGAAAGAGTCAAGGGTAATAATGCAAGGCCGTGTTTATAAATCTGTTTTGTTGAAGTCTCTGGCATAAATACATGAATGTGAAAAATCAGAAAATGAAGAAAACAGCACAGACGTTCTCATAATAATTGTGGTTCCTATAACACGTAATCATTGAAGCATCCAGCTTGGTCACTGACTGCATTCAAAGTTAAGTACAGCCTGTAGCTCGCCTCTGAAAATGAAATGCTCCTTTTCACAGTGTTAATGGAAATCTGCTACTCATGGCTGAGGATGCACAAGTGGTGGTTGTAAATAAACTTCAGCTTCTCAGAGTTGCTTGGGATTTGGAGAAAGCAAAGCACTCATTCCTGTTTGATAATCTCCTCGCTTGGTGAGAGGCATCCTTAGAGCCTCAGCAGAAAATTTATTCTGAAAAGCAAAGTTAGTGCATAAGTTAGTCTGTTTAAATATCTAAAAAGGGTTTTGATTCTCTGACATCTGTATGCGATGTAATTTCTGACTTTGCCCAGTCCTCTCTTCACAGCAGAAACGCTTTTTCCCCCAGCAGCCCATGTCATTAGCTCATCAAAAAAAAACCTAGGGGAAGGTTAGAGGTATTAACAAAGAATAATTGGTAGCCTTTGAGGTAACTTTTCCTTTCTCTGACATAGTTTGGTGTGTCCGTTCTTAGAGTAATGCTGACTGCTGCTGGGTTTCCTGTAGAATAATTAATCTGAGTCACTGCTCTAGCTGCAGTTTGCTTCTCCTGTGTCCTAATGCCTACAGATTTCTGGAATCTTTGACATGTATTGTTTAATGGATGCTGTGGTATTGCTGAACAATCCCATTTGTGCTTGAAATCAGATTTCAAGATTTTAATCCATCAAATATTCACTAAATTTAATTTATATCATCTGAAATAGGAGAAGCAGTTTCAGCTTTTGCTGAGAGACTGACATATGGAGTAAGATGCCGAGTAAATGGCTGGTTTTACTTAATTTCCAACAACATGATACCTCCGTTTTGACCATTTTTGCTCTAGTATGAATTGTATTAGGACTTCATCCATTCTTGCTTCTTTTTTTAATTTATTTAAACCAAGTGAAAGTCTTGTACAAATTCTCTATTGGTCTGGGGCTGCAATAGGGAAAACCAAGTGAAAGCTGAATGGATTATAAGGACGTAATCAGAATTACTTCTGATTAGCAATTTAGAGTCACCAGTTGCATTTGAAAGCAGAAGTGACCAAGAAGGGGCAGAAGGAGGAGGCTGGCGGTGCTGGGAGCTATAGCCTGGTGTCCTGCCTGGGCCTGGGCTGCACTCGCAAGCTGTAAAATTTCCCCTGAGAAAAATTAATGTAGTTAAGCAGGAGAGTCCAGTGATATCATGTTTACATTTAATGAATGTTTAATTTGTTGGGTCAGATGACTATCATGAAAAATTCCATAAATTTATTGAATTATTTAATATCTTACCGCTGAGGGAATATTTCTCAAGGTTTCTCAGAAATTGTGTGTCTTTTCAGGCCCTCAGGCACTGACCTCTTATTGCACTGCTATCATTTTGGCCTAGTTTTAGAGAGCAAGTAAGTGGCCCATAAGTTTCCATTTCAGTTGCAGCGTTCTTGGAGTCAAAAAATAAGAGATCAGGCTAAGTCTGATCCTTTTCATAGGGGGTGTTGCTGCAAGAGTAGCATAGAAGTACTGGACTATAAACCAGGGTGTTGGAGCCAGTAGATCTTCTTTCACAGGGAGACAGCGTATGTCTGATGCCTGGATGTTACAGTGCGATTACAGGCACTGAGTCCCCTCTTAATCCTCTGCCCCACGGCCTCACTACATGGTTCTGGGTCACAATCACAGACTTCTGGCTTCCCACGCTCCCATCCTGAGCATCATGCAGTCACTAATTTCTGCAAGATCTCAGGAGAAACTCATCATCCTTTCCTTGAGCTCTGAGTTAGGTGAGAAGGAGACAGAGGAGGATGAGGAGGAGGAGGGCTGTTGCTATGGGAGAAGGAGCCGTCCAGCCACAGGGGCACACACTGTGCCATGAACTGCTGACGGGGAGCCCTGTACCATGCTGTGCTATGCCCTCTGCTCCACTACACAGCAGATCTTCCACTGCCCTGTGCCCCCACCTCACCTACATACTGCAGCCAGACTTGCCTGCGCCTGCCTCTTCTCTGGTCTCGCGTTTTATCATCCAGTTTCCTCTTATTTATGTCCCTTGTTAAAAGCCGATTTATTCATTTCAGAGTCACTGCCTGTTCTTTGTCCCAGCCTTCATTTATTAGTGAACCTCCTCCATCTTCTTTCTTCCTGACATAAAGTATTTGTAAAAGCCTTTCTTATTCCCCTTAATCCCCTTGGCTAGCGCACAGTCTCCTTGCTTTACTGGTTACTCTTACTCTCCCTGCAAGTCTCAACTGATTCTCTGTAGTCCTGCGTGGATGCTCCCTATTTCCAGTATACCCATTTTCTTAATACTCTCAAAGTAGTCCTCTGTGTAGCCCGACTGGCTGCCACTTTTCTTTGAATTTTTCTTAATTCCGGGAATGACACCAGACTGCATTTTCATTAGAGTGTCGGTCAGGGTTTTTCTGCTGCCTTCCAGACTTGTGGCTGCTTAGGAGGGGGCCTTCATTTGAAGCACCCATTTGGGAGGAACAAGTTAAATCTCTCTTGCCCGGAGCTTCTCTTTTCAATTTGCAAATGAAAACTGGTAATAAGGGACAGATTAAGAAGCATCATGCCTGGGTGCACTGATGCGAGTCTTTCAGTGTGTTTGTGTCTTTCTTCTGAGGCATGTAAGGATACAGTGCGCGAATATAGGCAGTATGTATGAGGAGGTCCCTGAGCTGGACTGCCCCATAAAGATTTGATCTTTTTACATGCATAGCCCTTTGTGGGTGCACACATCTGACATGTCTTATAGCAGTGAGCTCCCCAATTTAACTATTTATTGTAGAGTTGTTCCAAACCAGTTGCTTCATGGTTTCATGTGATTATCTCTACTTTTTCTATAGAGAGAAACAGTGTCTTGCCCCTTTGCAGTCACCTTCTCTGGGCAGTGGAGCAACTACTCTTGCACTGGATTTTTTATGCCAGCAGGTCATTCAGTCTTAGTATTTTAAAGAAATACTTGGTAACCTAAAAAATAATAATCAACAAAATAATAAACACCTACGTAGCATGGCTCACTATACACACACTTTACATTGTGAGGTGTACTAGCCACATCCCTTTCTTTGACTGATTGCAAATGTCGGCAGTGTGCTGCATATACAGAAAGATACATCAAGATATCTTTTTCTTGTGATAGTAACAGATACTTTAGGAGAAAAAAAAAACCAACAATAACAGGGGCATCTTCTGTCTAATGCTGCAAGTGAAAAAACACGTCCAACGTTAGCTTGGCTTACATCCACGAGAACATCTACTGCAAATGAAGTAATAGGTGAACATTTCAGTGACCCGTGGTGATGAGTAATTCAGTATCCACCCAGTAATGGAGCAATATAAAGGTATGTGGATGAGGCGTGAGGCTGTGTCCAGCATTGGAGTGTCTGTAAGCCCCAGAGCAGTACAGCAGAACAGTTGGGAAAGCAGCAACACCTTCCAAAAAGAACATGTGTCCAGCCCGGGGTCCGGGCCCCAGAGAAGGATTCCAGATGACTTTCAAAAAATGAGTTTATTGCATAAGTGCGTAAAATGAAAACGTAGGTGCCTGGAAATGCATGTGGCCACCAGATCCATGTGACCGATCAGTTTGTATCCATCCCCTCTTGGGGCCTCATGTCGCTTCTAAAGCCTAAGGCCTCTGCAGGCATGAGCAGGCAGGGTCCAGCCAAGCTGTGGATGCCAGTCACAAGGAGGCAAAGTGCTGTGCCTTGTGTTTCCTTTACATTTGCTCAAGTTCAATAAACTCAGGGAGTCCCTGTGTGTTATTGTTCTAAAGGGAGAGTGAATGCCAGTGTGAGAGCTGCATGGTTGTGCCCTTACGCGTGGTGGGAGTCCCTCTGACTGCAGGGATGCCTCTCAGGCTGCCACAGTAAGGAATTGGTAGCATCAAGTGGCTTCTTTCTGTTTGTCCTTTCCTCCACGTGAGGAGCTAGCTTTGCTCATGAGGGAATATTTCATATGCAGGTCTTTCTGGCATACATATAGCTGTCATGGTATTAGGTAAGAGAATATGTAGGTGGAGGCACTGGAGTAATCAAAGGGTTTTACGAAAAAAGGGGGAGGAACAAGAATCATTGCAGGGATGTAATCTGTTAAAAGCCCAGAAATACTGTATGCAAGACAGCAGTATGAGTGGCATGCAGGGGAGGCAGCTGGCTGAAGTGCAAGCCATACAGCTACAGTCCTGGTGCTTTCTGCAAAGGGAAGAAAACACTTTTGGCTGCAAACAGAGTTGAAAATGCTTAGTGGGTAAAAATTCTAAGCATAAATAAAAATAGGCTTACGTTCATACTTTTAGTAATAATTATATTAAAATGACACAATTCATTAAATAATGCAATACATTCACATCTCTAAATACACAGCAGCTGTTCAGTTCTGTCAAACACAATTCCTTTAGGGACTGAATAGAAAAGGAGTAACATGCTGGCTTGCATGGTAATGTCCTGATGAGCACCAGGCTGCAGCTTGCCCCACCATTTATTCACATAGGGTCCCTCTGGCAGCCGCCAGCTCCTAAAGGTGCCCCTTTGGGTGTGCAGGATGTGCCAGCTGGGCAGGACAGTGGAGACGACACAGGGTATGATTTGTCCTTTCTGTAACAACTGAGTTTTAAAAGATGTTACAGCCCAAGGCAATAAGCAGATGAATTTGGCAGGCTGTGATGTGCTGGAACTGAAGCTCATAGTAAGGTTTTATTTAAAATTAACAAGAAAAAATATAATAGAGCTGTAAAAAAAAGCTTGCCAGGTGATGGCTAGTTGAGAGCAGGAGTTGTCTGAGTGCAGTGGCATCTTTCTCTGGCCTTTGGTTATGTAAGGTATACATCTCCCCTGCAGCAAAGCCTGTAATACATAGTTGTTAAGGTAAAAAATATATTGATATATCAGGTATGTGGACAGTAGTTATATTTCTCATTGCTTTCTAAACAGATGAGCTTTTCCTTCATGTCCAAACTGAGGTAAAGTTCAGATTTTGTAGAAAATAGAAGCACATTACCAAAGTAGAAGATAGGCACCTGTGTAGAGCTCATCTGCAATCAGAATTTGAGTTGCTGGAGTTGTCCTTTTAGGTGTCGTCATCTGGTTAGTGATAGAAGATGGGAAGCTATATGTCTCTCCCTTGCGCTATAATGTTTCATGTGGAAACACCCCTGTGCATCAAGGAGAATAATTGGGGCTGCAGTTTCTCAACATGGTGAGAAATCCCTTGCATCTTCTGTCTGGATTTAGCAAAGTGATTCTATAAAAAAAATATAATCTATTTGCAATGGAATACTTCTCCTAAAGGTTTTATTTTTGACTTGCGGGTCTTCCCCTTTCCATCATCTAAACCTAAATATGGGGCCCAACATTTGATACGCTAACACTTATAAATCACATTTTGCTTTTACTTGTGCTAAACACAATTTTCAGATTATATTGAATCGTGTGTGGGAGCTCATGGTCCCTCACTTATGCAAGATCAAGATTTAGAGTTACAGTTGGCTTTTGAAGCCTCTCTGTGTGCCAGCATCTGTAGAGAAAATGACAATAATCTGTAAAATTAGAAACCCAGAGCTTGTTGTTTCCTCATGAATTCTTCTTTCCTTGTTCTTTTTCTATCAGTGTGCTTGTATAAATAGATGATAGTAACTTATTTTTCTCTGCTGGTGATGAGTCTAGAGTGTTTGTCATTCGTGATTTTTATGGTTTGTTGTGACACACTGAAAGTTTTTATACTGTTAAGTTTTTTGTTGTTCCTTATTTGGGACTTCTTACCCCATCTTCATTGTGATGTTATTCAGGCGCCAGCTCTTCATTTGGGATCACAACACAAATTTGATAAGAACACTCTAGAGAATGAAATTCTGGTATGAGTAGGGGCTTTAAGAAGAAAACCACAATTCTATTAACTTGCAGACTGAATTGTGTGGACCAACATTTGAAGATTAAAAAGGCCTGTTTGTATTGGTGAAATGGGATGTAAGCATAGGCATATGGCATCAACAGGCTTCTCATTGGGGATAATATCATACCTGCTACTGCTTTATATCAAGCAGGTGAGCTTAGCCACTTTCTGTTTCCCCTGCAGTACCTAGAACAACCATCTTTCAGCCCAAAAGGGGCTGACACAACTGTTAGGACAGATTGCCACAAACTAGCATCTCCTGTCCCTCTTCAATCTTGATATAATCTGTGGGATCTTTTCTAGTTGGGTTTTTGTTGTTGTTGTTGTTTTGTCTGACTGCTTTATGCCTTCACCTTACACTTGCAGAGTGAGATGTAAAAGAAAATACACTTAAGTGCATATCAATAAATGCATAGCTTTTTCACTGTTCTCCTAATGAAGTACATAAAGCCAGGTCTCTGGAATACAGTGGGGAAAATAAGCAAATCCATCTACAGGTGTCTCCTGGCTGAAGGGAAGGGGAAGCAAACAGCATCTGCAATCCCTTTGTTTATCCTCTCAGAATCAGAGAGGTTGTCTTTTCTCTTTTGGTAAGATTAAGCATTTCTCGAGGTTGCAGGAATAGGAATGCCGCAGTTCGTATATTAGCATATTTCATGTGGACAGAGCTGGCCTTGCAGTAAGACTTTAACCCCTTCTTTTCTACAGCCACTGATACACAATCTGTGAATTTTTGAGGCTGTCAGTATTTTCTTCACATTGTACCAGCAGTAAACTGGTAGCACAATCAGAAATTAATGGCTAACATTTAACTAGTTGTACTCAACTTTTTCTGCCCTGAAAGATTTATTTTTATATTTATCCGTTCCTGCTTCTTTCTCCTCATCCAGTTTCCATAGCTTTTCCCCACAGTCTTTCATACCAAGTGCCACACTCCACACTGAGGTTCTGGATCTTCCTCTCTGATGAGGAAGTATTTTACCATGTGCTGTCTCATGTCTGTCTTGATAGAGGACCAAAAAAAAAATAAAAAAAAAAAAATGCCAAAGAATAGCTCAAATTATGGGATAATTTTTCAGTAGGTAATATAATTCAACACAGTAAAGGCTGAGAATCTAAATATCTAAATGCAAGCGTCTTTGCTGAAAATGTCTATCTAGCATCTTTCCTGTTAGAAGAGTGACAGCCCTTCACATTCTCCTCTTAATTTGTACCCTTTGGTTGACTATAGTATTGATTTGTGCATTAAGGATGATTTAGTCTATCTTTCACCCTCTTATTAAGAGGGTTTGAAAACCCTACCTGGAGTCTTTATTAGCTTTTGACATCACAAAGGGAAATGTCAACACATAATGAGATAAATTGCAACATCAGAGAAGACTGGAATACAACTTTCACGAAAGATGGATATAAGCAACACTTATCAAAATACAAAAGGACAGAACACTTCCTTTTCAGCAGCCGTCTATCTTTCTGTTTGTTGCTGCATTACAGTATTTATTAGAGTTTGCCTTGCTATACAATGGATTGTCAGAATCGTGATTAAGAAGCTTATTCAAATGAATTAAAAATGTTTAAATGAAAAAGACTGAGAGAAGTAATTGCCAAAATTTAATCAAGGATTTAATTTGCAGCACAGACCAGCCAAATGGATTTTGCCGTTTTCACTTCACTGTTTGTACAAGGAAATTAAAAAGTATAAAGAGTCAAAGACTCAGCAGTGTAACCCTTTAAGAATATTGCAATGTGCTCACTTATTCTCATTAGCTGTATTATATCAAACTTGCTCCTCAGGGCTTGCAGTTTGCAAAGCCAGACCACAGATGCTGGAAAAAAAGATGATAGCATTTTTTCCAATGTCATAAATTACTGCCAGCGCACATTAGCTGATTTCTCCACGCGTTGCTGTAAGCATTTCAATGGTAGGTTAAATATCCCCCTTCTTAATGCCACTTAGTAATAAATGCCCTCATTTTAGCATGTCATCTTTAGCTGAACTGAAATAACTGAGACTAAGGAGCTGTCGGGGTTTGAAACAGAACCATTTCACTCGCATTTGCTGCCGAGAGGTACATACATGGCACCATTACGCTGTCTGTATTTCATTGATGATAAAAGGTATCAGCAAGGCTGACATGTCTGTTTGAACATATTTTGCAGAAATCTCATCATTAAATAATATGTATACCATTTCTTCTATCATTTCCACACAAAGAGCCATACAGCGCAATTGACAGAGCAATAGTTTATGAGCCATGAAGAGCTGGAGCGGCGATAGTCCAATCCATGTGTCATACAACAGCTATAATTGTGCTCTGAAGTGCTGTACTGAAGGAGTGGGAGGGAAAACGAGAAGTTCCTTCTTGTGAGGAGGAGGCTGAGATCAAGTACACATTTCTTCCCTGTTAGTTCTAATTGAATTAAGCATTCAGAAGTGCTAAATCCTCAGCCTCTCGTACAAGCACAAAGTGTAGAAGCTACAGCAACGCATGGCTCTGCGGAGCCCATGGCAGCATCAGGCTGCTGGCAGACGGAGTTGGACATGCTCCGGGTCCTTCGGGAGCTGGGGTTCTGGTTCCCAGCCTTTCATCTGAAACTTCTGGCAAGGACCTCTGAAGAGACAGGGTAAAGAAAATATGTGAACCACATAGTGCCAAACTGAGGATGGCTCCTAGCTAGCTCAGAGGGTTCTCCTTTAAGCCAAAAATGACATTATTGATATTAAAAAAAAATGGAAAGAAAGAAGCTTCACCTTTATTACAAACCTGAGCTGAATCAAACAAACTTTGGTAGCACAAAACTGCAGATAAGTGTGTAACACTGAGGACAGGATGTGGTGCTGCAAGGCTACCCCCTTATTTCAGGAAAAGGATTTGGAGTCCGTTTACAAGGCAGGTTTAAAGGAACTTGTGAAGAATCAGTGATTCTTTTCACCCTCGTATCCTTCAGAAAGACAAAGGGAACATTTACTATTTTTTGTTTTATTTATTTATTTTTTAAAACTTGTGTACCACCCAGGGAATATTGGTTTTATAGCAGAGGAGTAGACACAGTCTTTTCCTACAACAGGATTAGTATCTGACACAGGACATTTCCTAAAAGGAGGGAGTATTTCTGTGAGCAGAAGCAAGAACCATCTGTGGCTTCATCTGTCTCTCTGTTGCTGAAGTACCTGGGAAGTTCTGTGCCATTTATTTCTCACGTCCTCTCCATCAGAAAGTAGAGGGGTAGAGCCCTTGGAGAAAGAAAACTTTCTTCTCTTGAAATGGTTGAGCTCATGAACTAACTCAGCTTACTGCCGCTCCCAGTTATTTGCATGTTACTTCTATGCTGCTGTTCTATTCACAGAGCACTTCTGACTTAAACCTCTCTTGTTAGCTTGGTTACATGGTTATAATTTTATTTGCACAACAGGAGACTTGCTGATAAACAAACTTAAGACTTTGGAAAAGTAAGGAGTCCAAAATCCAGTGGTTGAGTTCCAAATATTTGAATTAGGTTCCTTATCCAAGCTTCTGAACCTTTTAAAGATTGTGACAGTATAAATTATGCAGCTGCTTTTCTTTTGCTTTTAAGTGGAACTTACAAAGGCCAATTTGTGAACTGCAGCTTGAGTTAAATTCATACACATCTTTACTGCTTGTCTTCTTTGTAGACACTTAAGCAGCTTTTGTAAACTGTGTTTACTATGCATTCTAAAGTTTCTGCATTTAAAAGAATTTATACATAGAAAAGTATTTTTAATACTGGGTTTAGGGCAAAAACATGATAGTATGAGGTATCAATGCATATTACTATACCACATGTGCAGTATTATTTTCATTGAATATTCTAAAACCAGTTCCATTTGCCATTGTATTTCACCTGTGCACGACTTCACATTTGTATTGTAGAATGGACTCTATGCTAGCATTTATTCAGGAGATGGAACCCAACTCAGCTGAGCTGATTTCATTGCTCTCAAAGAAAATGGCAAGGTCACTTGGAGGTTGTACCACAACCTGAAGAACAGCCATGTTTTCCTTTAACCTTTTTGCTGCTTGTTTGATTTTTAAAACCGACAGATGATAGAAAAACTTTTATTCCTGGTGGCCTTTTGGAAATTTCTACTTTACTGGGATGGTTCAGGAATGCAGTTATTTGTACAAGATTTTTCTGAAAGCCTGGTTTTGAAAATGAGAATGCGTAAATTTGTCCAGTGCTTCTTCATGGTCTTCCAGAGATATCTCTGCATGATCCATTCGGCCCAAGCCCAAAGAGAAAGCAGGAACACAGTAGTCCAACTCACTCTACTCTTAGGGGGAAAGTCATGCAAGAGGAGAATGCGATGACTTCTGTATAAATTGTGTTTCCCTCAGATACCTTTATTTTCTTTGGTTATTACAGAGGTATAATAGTAAGCTGTGGGCACTGGAAAAAGTGGTTATTTTGAGATGACATTAGAGCAGAACCGAGTTATGCAAAACCTTCTCATCCATAGCATGGTTTAGCTTATTAAGGGGCCCTGGTGAGGATGCTGCTGATTTCCCATCTCTGCGAGTTCTCCAGCAGGAAAGAAAGCAGGGGGTGCTGTTTTGATCCAAATAGACTCTCACAGCATTTTGTCAGGGAAACAGGGCTGAAGAGAAATATTTAGACTGATAAGCTTTTAGAAAATATTTCTGGGAGTGCACTTTCTGAACTTTTGAGCAGAGACAGTCTGGCTGTATCGGCTACTTCAACTCCTCCTTATCATGGAATTTACTATTAAGAAAAGAAAAGAAACCCACCACCTCCTTGAGTGCAGAGTGAGCATTTTACAGTGCAGTTTGTTAGCAGCCGACATTCTGGAGTCATGCTGGAGGTAGTAAATGAATAAAGCCATTTTAAAAAAGTGAATAAAGCTATAGCATCTCAACTATGTTAGAGAATCAATCATAGGCTTGAGCTCATTTGTTCCACTAGGCTGTAGTCTTATAAGAAGAGAACTGCTTGTTCCAGAAAAAAGTGTGAATAATGTGATAAAACAAAATGAACTGCAGAATATATTCTAGCCAGCAGCCAAGAAATTATTCACACTGACAGATATTACAGGTACAGTACTTTTTCTGTCTAGAATTCCACCTTCTAGTTTCTACATGCTTTATATTTGCTGTTTTCCTACTTCCAGTGTAGAAATGCACAGGGTTGTATATATGAGTCAGTGCTACACTTTCTTATTTGAATATCATATGTTGCAGTCAGAGCAGTCATTCTTAAGTTACTGCAACTACCCTTGTTCCTACAACTATTCAGAAGTATTTGGCTGGTTTGAAACCTACAGTATGCAGGATTGCTTTTACTTTGAGTCGAATCACATACATGCATGTTTATATATACAGAAAGACCAAATGTATACAGTTCTGGCCAAGAGAATAGACTGCTATAGTCTGCAGTGATAATTGTACAGGCTGTCGATTCACATTAGCTCTGGTAAGGAATGAATTCATGGTTTTCTGCTGAAAACTCGGGACATTTTGTAGTACATCCCTGGACGTCGCATATAAGCTAATACGGATCTAGATAAATCCTTGTATTTCTTTAATCCTCATTGTGCATTTCTTTAATTTATTTTTATTATTTTTATTTTTATTTAATA